>APFE030937599.1:28330-45301 GCA_000404065.3 Pinus taeda
ATATATATAAGAGAGTCACTACATATTCATTGGAATCTATTAAAAGAGGAGAAATATCTCATTTTTCTTTTTAAATTTTGCACTTGAAAAATTTTGATCTCTCAACTATAATATGTTAAGTGTGAAACCAAATTCACTGAGGATTCTAGATCAAATCTTTCTAGATCTCTAGGATTCTAGATCTTTCTACACTGCCAGCAGTTTCTAGAATCACATGTAGGATTTTAGATCCTCCTACACTGCCAGTGGTTTCTAGATCATTCCAGATCTCCATCTGAATCACACACAGGATTCTAGATCCTTCTTCTACCTCTATAAATTTGTAATTTCTCTGGACAAGGAAAGCAAGCCAAGGTCCAAGCCTGTTATGTAATGCAAAGTGATTTCTGTTCTCTAGTGATTGTTTTATCTATTCCATTATTTCTAATTGAGTAATCTTGTTGTTTCTCCATTTGTCTATTTCTGCGAATTATTCTTTGCTATTGCTGTCTAAGTCTCTGAGTATAAATCCGCAGTGTGTTATGTGTGCTTTGGTCTAATAACTGGTATCAGAGCATAGGTTCGAATATCCACTGTGAAATCCGCTTAGTGCCATCGCCTTGCTCTGGCAGCGTTCGTTAAAACGTTGGTTGTTACCCCTGGAGCTGTTGAAGGATCTGTCCAGGAAATAGCTGAGGAACGCTGGAACTAAAAGGCAGTTGCTACAAGAAAAATAAGGTCGTGGATCTATGTTGAAACGTGTTGCTGGAATTTGAAAAGTGGAGATCCGTGGAGTTTGGAGTTGAAACGTGGTGTTCGTAAGTTTTTTTACATCAAGCTTGCATGCATATGTCAAGTTTTTTCAAACCAACATATGTATTTATTATGAAACATATATAATTATATGTTGGAATTTTGAAAAATATATTTTAAAAGGGAGCAGGAATTTTGAAAAGGGTATTTTAAAAGGAGGAAGGTCTTTATTACTAAATTTTAAAGAGTAATAATTAAAGTTTTATTTTTAAGTGGAGTTTTTGTGTTTTGGGACGTGAATTTGATTGAAATTGGAGACAATAGTTACAGATATGGAGAAGTTGAGCGGGGCTAATTTTTCCCTATGGAAATCACAGATGGAGGATATACTAATTTTAAAGGATTAATATTTGCCGATTGAGGGCACAACAAAGAAACCCTCATCGATGACAAATGAAGAGTGGAATAAGTTAGATAGAAAGACTATTGCAACAATCCGCTAATATTTAGAAAAGAATGTTTATTTCAATGCGTCTGGAGAAAAGACAGCTGAAGGATTATGGAAGAAGCTCCATGATCTATATGAGAAGAACACAACATCAAACAAAGTGTTCTTGATGAAGAAGCTTTATAATCTCAAAATGAAGGAGGGTGCTTCAATTGCTGAGCACTTGAATGCATTTAATATTATTACTAATCAGCTTGCCTCTGTTAAAATCATTTTAGATGACGAAATTAGAGCTATTTTGCTAATGTGTTCTATGCCAGATAGCTGGGAAAATTTAATTGTAGCTATGAGCACTTCAACAACTACAGGGACCCTGAAGTTTGATGATGTCAACAACAGTTTAATGAATGAGGAGCTGCGACACAAGTCAACTGCGGAAAACTGTGGAGGAGAGGCTCTAGCTCTAGCTGATCGTGATAGGAGAATGGATCGAGGCCGGCAAGGGTGATCAAAATCGAGAGGCTGATCAAAATCAAGGAGAGGTAGAATCATTTTCTTTCATTGTGGCAAACCCGGACACATGAAGAAGAATGTCGACTCTGGAAGAAAGGACAAAAGGATCAGAGACTGTCTAGTACAAATCACAAGTCATCCAACACAAATGAAGGTGAGACTACTGCTGTAGCCATAGATGGTGATGTGTTGTTTACTGTTTCAGTAGAGGATGCATGTGTATATACATATAGCAGTGGCTTTGATTGGATCCTTGACTCTGGGGCATCTCACCATGTAACCTCATGCAAAGATAGTTTTGTTTCATATAATCCCAGTGATTATGGTAGAGTGCATTTGGGAATAATCATTTTTGCAGTATTATTGGAGTGGGAGATGTCCAGATCAAGATGAAAGATGGACAAAATATATTGTTGAAACAAGTCAGGCATGTACCAGAAATGCACATGAGTTTAATCTCTATGGGACGACTGGATGATGAAGGCTATTTGACAAGCTTTGGAAAATTAGCAAAGGTGCATTGGTCGTGGCCAAAGGACCCAAGACAGGAACATTGTACACATTGAAGACATTGATAGGAAAATTAGATTTGGTCGCTGTCATAAAAGAAGGAAATTCAGCAGATCTGTGGCATAAGCGTTTGGGTCACATGAGCGAGAAGGGCTTAAAAATCCTTGTTGATAAAAATTTATTGCCAGGTTTGAAATCCTACAATCTTGATCTTTGTGAGCATTGTATATATGGTAGACAAAGAAGAGTTTCATTCCTTAGAGGTGGCCATGACAGAAAGAAAAATGTGTTAGAATTGGTACACTTAGATGTGTTTGGGCCTGTTAACATCAAATCATTAGGAGAAGCATCATATTTTGTAACATTTATAGATGATGCATCCAGGAAGGTTTGGGCATATCCCTTGAAAAGTAAAAGTGAAGTGTTTGGAATATTTCAAAAATTTCATGTCGCAGTTGAAAGAGAGACTAATAAATTGCTAAAGTGTTTAAGAACAGATAATGGTGGAGAATATAGCTCAAATGCATTTAAGGAATATTGTAACAGGTTTGGCATAAAGCATGAGAAGACTGTGCCTGGTACTCCTCAACAAAATGGTGTCACAGAAAGGATGAATCACACCATTATGGAAAAGGTGAAAAGTATGTTGTCCAATTCTAGTTTGGAGAAGAATTTTTGGGCTGAAGCAGTCAGGATCGCTTGCTACCTCATAAATAGATCTCCAACTACATCCTTGGTTTGCGGTATCCCTGAAGAAGTTTGGACTAGTAAGAATTTGAATTATTCTCACTTGAAAATATTTGGATGTGAAGCATTCGTACATATTCCCAAAGAAAATAGAACTAAGCTAGATGATAAATCTATAAAATGCATTTTTTTGGGATATGTGAATGAAGATCTTGGTTATCATCTATGGGATCCAGTGAAACATAAAATTATTAGAAGCAGGGATGTTATATTTAATGAGTCAGAAATGTTCAAGAGGACTATAGGTGAGTTGGAGGTCAAGAAGGTTATTGACAAGTTTGAAGAGCAACAGGAAAACATACCACCATACAAGAAAATGAACAACAAATTCAGGAGCATGAAGAACAACAAGTTGAAAATAATGAACAACAAGAAGAAGAAATCTTGCAGGAACCTTTACAGGAGATTCAACCTGAGAATGCACCACCACAGTTGGTTCACAGATCTTCTAGGCCTCATAAGCCTTCACAAAGGTATCCTCCTTCAAACTATATTTTGTTAACTGATGAAGGTGAACCTAATTGTTTTCAAGAAGCTTGTAAAGTTGAGCACAATAAAGAATGGAAGAAGAAATGAACTCTTTGCAGGAAAATAAAACTTGGGAGTTGGTAAACCTCCCAAAAGGTAGAAAGGATCTACAAAACAAATGGGTGTACAGGATTAAGCATGAAGGTGACGAAAAGAAGGAGAGGTATAAAGCAAGATTGGTGGTGAAAGGTTTTGCCCAAAAAGAAGGTATTGACTTCACTGAAATTTTTTCAGCTGTTGTTAAAATGTCATCCATTAGAGTCATTCTTGGTCTAGTTGTTGCTTTAGACCTAGAATGTGAACAGTTAGATGTAAAAACTACTTTCCTTCATGGTGAATTGGAGGAAGAAATTTATATGGAGCAGCTAGAAGGCTTCATAGAAAAAGGCAAAGAAGGCTTTGTTTGTAGGTTGAAGAAGAGCCTCTATGGGTTGAAACAGGCACCTCGACAATGGTATAAGAAATTTGATTCATTCATGTTGGAACATGTTTTTCAGAGGTTGGAAGCTGACCATTGTGTCTATATCAAGAGGTATGATCAAGGAAAGTATATCATATTATTGTTATATGTGGATGACATGTTGATTGCTGGGCATGATAAGAATAAGATCAATAGGTTGAAGAAAGATTTGGGTAGCAAATTTGCAATGAAGGATTTGGGACCAGCACAATAGATATTGGGCATGCAAATTATGCGTGACAGGAAAAACAAAAGGTTGTGGCTGTCACAAGAAAAATATATCAAGAAGGTGCTTGACAGGTTTAATATGAAGGATGCCAAGACAGTTGGTACACCCCTTGCAGCCCACTTCAAGCTGAGTACTGACTTATGTCCTAGTACTGACAAGGAGAAAGAAGAGATGAGCAAGATTCCTTATGCTTCAGCAATTGGTAGCTTAATGTATGCCATGGTACGCACATGATTAGACATTGCATATTCAGTGGGAGTAGTGAGCAGGTTCCTTACCAATCCAGGCAAACAACATTGGCAAGCAGTAAAATGGGTTTTAAGGTATCTCAAGGGTACTAGTCATTATTGTTTATGTTTTGGTCATGATGGGACTATGCTTGAAGGATTTACAGATGCGGATATGGTTGGAGATATGGATACCAGAAAGTCCACTACAGGATATTTGTATACATTTGCAGGTGCAGCAGTATCTTGGGTGTCAAGGCTACAAAGAATAGTAGCCCTTTCTACAACAGAAGCAGAGTACATAGCTGCAATAGAAGCTTGTACAAAGATGTTGTGGATGCAGTGATTCCTAAGAGAGATAGGAATAAAGCAGGACAAGTATGTGTTATACTGTGATAGTCAGAGTGCCATTCACTTGGCGAAAAACCCAAAATTTCATTCAAAAACCAAGCACATTGACTTAAGGTACCATTGGATCCGGCATGTGTTGGAGGAAGAACAATTATCCTTGGAAAAGATCCATACAGATAGGAACCCTGTGATATGCTCACCAAAATTCTATCACGAAACAAACATGAGTTATGTAGAGGCATGGTAGGACTCGGTGTGAATTGATCACTCTTATTTGGCTTCAAGTGGGAGAATGTTAAGTGTGAAGCCAAATTCACGGAGAATCCTAGATCAGATCTTTCTAGATCTCCAGGATTCTAGATCTTTCTACACTGCAAGAAGTTTCTAGAATCACATGCAGGATTCTAGATCCTCCTACACCGCCAGTGGTTTCTAGATCATTCCAGATCTCCATCTGAATCACACACAGGATTCTAGATCCTTCTTCTACCTCTATAAATTTGTAATTTTTCTGGCCAAGGAAAGCAAGCCAAGGCCCAAGCCTGTTATGTAATGCAAAGTGATCTCTGTTCTCCAGTAATTGTTTTATCTATTCCATTGTTTCTAATTGAGTAATCTTGTTGTTTCTCCATTTGTCTGTCTCTATGAATTATTCTCTGCTATTGCCGTCTAAGTATCTGATTATAAATCCGTTGTGTTATATATTTTCTCTGGTCTAATATAATAAATAAATGCTAAAGATAAATATATACACATTAAAAATCAAAATTTGAAATTTGAAACGGGATGTTGAGTGAGATTTGAACCCACAACCAGATATAGAGAATCTTTTACAAATTAAAAGGTAATGTGTCAATAATTGATGTTGAACACGGAAGTTGAGTGTCGGATTTAAACCCACGCCCTGTCGAACCAGAACCTTAATCTGGTGCTTGAGACCAATTCAGACATCTCAACTGCTATTAATTTAGTAAAAAAAGTTTTCTTCTCCCGCCTTTCGCATTTTAATTTCCTGCCTTCTTCACCATCACTCCTAACAAACCAAGAAACTTACTTTCTAGTTTTAGTGGTGGTGGCCACAGTTAAGAACGATGGTAAACGACTTTCTTCGAACACGTTGGTGGCCAGTGACCACAGTAAATCAATGGCTCCTCTCCCTCAAGTTACTCCATTGCCTTAAATTTATTGACGATCTATCGCCATTTCCTATCCAACTGCCTCTAACTTGTGCGGATAAATAAATGCGAAACACCAACGATCTCAATCTGGAAGTTTAATTTCATTTAAAGATCAAAGCATAATACAATCAACGACTACCGTATTTCCATATAGAAAATAGACAACTCTTTTATTGGACTAAAACCTCTGTAGCCGTGGAGGCAACTTCACGGAGCAGGAAATGATGGTGCAGCAGGAATTCTTGCAAGCTATTGTTGAGAGTGAATACACCCTATTCTAAGGTAAAGGCAATTAATTTTTGGTTTACTGCGTTTCAGGTATGTTCATATGGCCATCTTCGGCGGTACATATTTGGTTCTGGTGATATAGTCTGTGCTCTGTTATTACTTCTTGCGGGGTGCCGAATACATGATATGTTATTCGACCTTTGGTCTTGGCTCTACTTACTATTTCTTGTTATTTCTGGTCTGTTTGTCCCTGTCGGTGTTTTGGGATAGTTTTCGGTGACAAATCTCACTTTCTTCTTTGGTTTACATGATTATATTGTGGTGGTGTTGGATGTTTTTCTATCGGAGATTGTCCATATCATGGTGTTGGTTTTGATCGCTATCTATATATTAATTTGTATGTATCGTTGTCAATTCTTACATCTCCGGGTGTATTGATGTCATATTGGTATGTTTTTCTCTTCGTGGATGCACTGGTTTTTGCATTTATCCCATTGATTTCTATTCCATTTGGAATCGATGGATTGACTCGTTCATTATCTCTCGGCCTTGCAAAGAATTTGGTATCAGGTTATGCAATCGGTGGTGGTATTGTATGGGATGTTATTTCCGTTGCTGCTGTGAATGGTAGGATGTTTGGGTCGATGGTCTGAAGCGTTTATTACTGCTTCCATGGTCATTGCTTAGCTTAGTTTACTTATTCTGAGTAACGGATATATTCTCTGTCCACCACCTTTTTTTCCAATTGGCATTTGAGTTTATCAGCAGGCAGACGGGGGGCGTATAAAATGCAATGGGACATGGGTTGTTCAACTATTAATTCCATGTCGTATACTTCGTGTATTACCTGACATGAGTTGATGTAGTTGATATGTCGTTTTTATGGATATAGTGTTTTTTATATATGCGTCTGCCACATTCCCTTTTCAGGCTGATTGTCCCGATGGTTTTATTCTTTGATGTTATGTGGGGGGCACGTGGTATGTCCTCGGCATTGGTTTCCATTTTGTGTGTGGATCCTGACGTCACTATGGTATAATCCTTGACATACCTTTTGACGATTTCTATGCTTATATATTAATTTCCATTAGGGTTGGGTTTTTTCGTATTTACTCCACTTTGTACATATGATGGACCACATGGACCCGTTTGAGTTAGATACTTCGACTCATGAGGCATTTATTCGTGTCACATTGGAGGTAGAGTCCCTTCACAAAATTCCATTTGGATCGATGCTCGGGGATGGTTCGGATGACAAGGGAGCTAGAAGCAGGTAGATATTTTTGGTAGTGTGCCAGGTGGTGCGCATGCACAGTACAATCCACTTCATGGTCTGCATGGTTATCGACATCATCATTCTTGGAATGAACATTCTATCAAAATTTTCTCACCTACGCCTATTCTTAGTTTTGGCTACGACATTCTACAGGGTCGGGTTAGTAGTTTACAAAAGCGGGCTTTGGTGGGTAGATGACACTTTGCTTCAATGGGGAAGGTGAGATGAGGAAATGGGTGGAAACTAAGTGTAAATCCATATTGGGTTATATGTCGTTGGTGGTGTGGCTAATGCATTGGTACAATTTCCATTTTCTGTGTCAGGAGGATTTATAGAAGATCAAGGTGATTCCATGGATTTGAGGGCGGGTTTTTTTGTCCCTCCATGCATGTACATTGGCTTCAATCCATTGAAGGAGATGCCCAAAAAAACGTTGATCTGGGTTAAATTACCCAGTTTTCCTATTGAATTCTGGACGTGGCAGGTATTCGTGGACATTGGTAATGCTATTGGGAAATTCGTTTACGTAGATCCTCAATGTTTGGGTGCCTAGGACAGGCATATTGCTTGGATTCTGATTGAGAAAGATCATAGCGGGGGATTTCCTGACCATATTGAAATCTACTAGGAGGATACTTATTTGTAGCAAAGATTGGATTTCTAGGGTATTTCGTTTAGATGTCTCATTTGCCACCATACAGGGCATCTGATGGCACAATTTCCGCGTCGATTGGGTAGTAGGCACTCGGTGTTTCGACGCAAATATCATGAACTTCCGGTCTCCAATGGTGGCGGGATTGTTGAATCTGCTGCTGGCCTGACACTTTGTGAAATTTCGGGTGATATACAACGTATATCAGGTACACCACCTTTCTCCCTCCCTCATACTCTTCTATCTGGATTTTTGTCACCTAAATGCGTAAATGCCGTGCCCAATGAGATTCCCACATCCCCTTCCTCTAAGGGTACTGGGACTACCTTGTCTGATGACTCATTGCCCATGTCGGACCATAATATTTTGTTTTCTAGTATGGACCGGTCTACATCTGGGGTGATGCCCCCCTCCTGATGTCACATGGTGATATTTCTCTATCACATATCATGTATATTCCTAGAACAACTACACTACTAGTTCCTCATATTTCTCCGAATACCAGGACCAATCCCATTTCATCACGTTTTCCTGTAACCTCCCCTATCAATTCGGTGGATAGTGACTTGGAATGTTCACTGCAATGTAAGACATTACACCTCTGCTCTCTTACCATTCATAAACCCCCTGGTGCCACATCTCCTCTTATCAGTCCTACTTCTGTAGGTAATATTATTGTTCATCGTAAAAAGGGTAGGGACAATCGACATTTTAGGGGTCGTGCAAAGACTATCCCTTTTTGTCATTCTGAATCTAATGTCCTGGTGGATGTTCCCATTGCTTCTTCCTTTCCTGCTTGGGCCCTTAGAGCTAATGCGGCTTCCTCAATTTTTCCATGAACTTTATTTTATCTATGAATATTCAGGGATTAGGGGCCTCTCCAAAATTTTTGGCTCTCAAAGAATTATTCCTCTCTTCTAGACCATATATTATTCTCATATAGGAGACTATGCACTCTACACATCAGGCGATTGTTTATTTCAGGAAAATGTTTCTAGACTGGTACATGGTTGTTAGATATGTTGTTGGTAAGTCGGGTGGACTGGCAGCCTTATGGGACCTCAGGTGGGTTCATATGAGGGCTTTCTCATGTTCTGCAGGCATTATAATTGCCGATTGTATTAGGGGTTTCCCGGGACATATACATATTCTCAACATATATTTTCCTTACAGAGATAGTCTCATTTTCTGGGAAGGTTTAGTTGCATTCGAGATTTTATATCTACAGTCTCTCATTATGGTGGGGGATATGAATTGCATGATTGGGGCAGACGAGATATGGTTGGGGGGGGCTCCAAAAAAACTGATGCTATGTCTGATAAGTTCAAAGATATTATTTTGGACCACAACTATATTGATATATGTCCTCCCAAGATTGGCCCTACTTGGGATAATGGGTGGGCGGGAGATGGCTATGTGGCGAAACATCTGGATAGGTTCCTTATTCATGAAGATCTGGTGGATAGACTTTGCTTTGTACAAACTGATATCATAAGTAACTTTGTATTGGATCACAGGTCCATAATTCTCTTGTGGCGATGGGGGGATCTCCGTTTTGGTATTCCATACAAATTTCATCGAATTTGGTTATAGGGCCTGGACTTTGAAGCTCTTGTGCGGGACTGTTGGTGGATGTCATAGGTGCGAGGTATATCCCCTATGTCAAATATGGTAAACAAGCCCAGGGAATTAAAGAAAATGGCCAAGAAATGGGTGAGACAGAAGAAGGCCCAAATGAAGATTGAACTAAATGAGATTTCGATGGCGCTAGATAAGCTGAGGCAACTGCTCATCCTCCCAAACCCCCCGATGTCCATTATGATGGATATTCACACATTATAAATGAAGAAAAATAATATTTTGAAGATTCAGGAGGCTTCATGGAGGCTGAAAAGTAATGCTGTTTGGATCCAAGAGGGGGATAGGAACACCAAATTTTTTCATTGGTTCACAAACCACAAAAGAAACATTAAGAGTATATGGGAGATTAAGGATTCTGATGGTAACAAATGTGTCACACATGAATTGATTTCTTGGGTGGCTATTTTGCTTTTTTAATCGACCTATTGGAGTAAGGTGGTGGATAATGTGGAGGACCAGCTATGGGGGGTGGATGGATACCCATATATATTTAATAATGATGCAAATGAGGAGCTGTTCAAAGAAGTTACTGGGGAGGAAATTTTGGGGATCGTTAAATCCTTCAAGAAGGACAAATGTCTGGGTCCTGATGGATGCACTGTTGAATTATTTACACATTTCTTCGACTTATTCCAGGGGGAATATTGGCAATGGCCGAGGAGTCAAGAATTCGAGGGTATATCCATTCTCACATAAATTTGACTTACATTTCTCTCATCCCAAAGGGGTATTCCACTGGGACCTTTTTGGATTTCAGGACGATTTCTCTGTGTAAGCTTATTTATAACATTATTTCTAAGACTATTGCTGGTAGAATGAAGCTTATTATTTCCAAATATATATCATCTGAGCAATTTTATTTTCTTCAAAATAGTCTAATTCAGGATGTCTTCACCATTGCTGAAGAATGCTTACATACCATACATATTAGAAAACTAAATGCTACTGTCATGAAGGTTGATCTCCAAAAGGCATATGATTGTCTTGACTGGGGATACTTGAGAATGATTTTAAACAAAGTTGGTTTATAAGCCAGGAATTCAGAGTGTATTATGGCTTGTATTACAAATGTGCGATTTTCCATATTAATTAATGGACTTCCCACCAAATTTCTTCGCGGTGGACCGTGGACTCAGACAGGGTTGTTCCCTATCCCCTTTACTTTTTATATTAGCCATGGATGGTCTAAGTGTACATATTAAACATGCTGTGGTGACTGGTATGTTTGTTCCATTGGATATGGGTCGCGATATAAATATATTAAATCGTTTTTTCATGGATGATGTCTTGATTATGGGCATGATTAATAGGATCGCATGGAGGACTTTATCATATATATTTGATAGATTCGGGAGGGCTTCGGGGCTCTATATGAATCTACTGAAATCAATTATCTCGTATGGTAATTGCACTCAGGAGGATATTGAGTACATTAAGGATATATTTTATATTGATGCGGCTTCTTTGGAGGGAGGATTGAAATATTTGGGATATATCATAAAACCCAACAAATACAAAATTATAGATTGGATGTGGTTGGTGGATCAGTACTACAAAAGGATTTCGTGTTGGGAGAACAAATGTCTCTCACTGGGGGGGCACATTACTCTTGCTCAATATGTGATTACACAATTGTGTGTGTATTGGGCACACTTATACTATATTCCTGTTGCAATCATTAAGAAGTTGAATAGTATCATGGCACACTATATATGGACTGGGGGTATTACCAAACAAAAATACCATTTGACAAATCTTTCCAATATCACCACTCCAAAGAGGATTGGGGGGTGGGGTATCCTAGATTTGAGGCAGTTTGGTGGGGCACTGTTACAAAAGGCATTATGGCAGGGCATTTTCGGCGGAGGCATATGGAGTAATATTATTAAACATAAATATTTAAAGGACCAAGATTTTGTTGTATGGGTGCATCAGGATCTTATTGGGACTCCTTCAGGGTCGTCTCTTTGGCGAACCTTCAGGAAAATCAGTCACTACTTCCTACAAAACATTTGCTAGGCATTTGGTTCAGGTCACCAGACTCTGATTGGACATGATTTGATTTTGGGTTTTAATAATGAACTCCCCATCTTGGAGGCACTTATTCAATGTTTTCACAATGCATGTATATGCTATTGGAATCAGGTAATATCTACATGGAATGGACAATACCCCATATGGTGCATGAGAGATCAGATGGGCTTAGATAACATCCTGGCTGGGGAGTGGGAATGGATACAATCGGAATTGCGGTGGGCAGGCATCAGAAGGGAGAATGGTGGCGACATGATTACCTAGTGGGGTAAGATGAAGTTTGACTGTGTTGTGGTGGAAGATATATATAACAATATTTGCCTTCAGAGGTCACTCAGAGATGAGGTATGTGACTTTTACAAATTTTGGAAAACCAAAGTTCACATTAAAATAATTGTTTTTGTATGGCTTGTATGGAAAAACAAGAACTTAAATTCAGAAAATCGTCAAAAGAAAAATTGGCAAGGGCCAAGTATTTGTGTCTTATGCAGGGATGCGGCAGAAAACAATGATCATATGTTCCTCTCATGTCTGGTCTCTATGAAGATTTGGTGCCATATTATGCAGTATATTGATTTCCCACAAAAAAGCTTCTCAGACACCTTAGACCGTTTGGGCTGGTGGTGCAAACAAAATAGTATATGGAGGTCCATTCCTTTAATATATTTTTGGGAAATATGGAGATGACGCAACAAGATTATATTTTAAAATTTCAGAGAACACTCCTCAAGGGTTGTGGATTGCATTCTTGAATGGTATCATTCAACAAAAAATCACAAAAAGGATACCATGGCCACCGATAAAAAGATGTCGGGGCCTGGAGATATATATCCTGTTGCTTATTTTGATGGGGCAACACAAAGGATGTTTGTGGTTGTGGTTTCTGGTTCAAAATTTTAGAGGAGCAGGAGTATTGGGTCCATTGGCATGCTGACCGAGGATCAAACATGAAGGTTGAGATTATTGCTATATGGGGATTACTATATTTTGCAACTTTTTTGGACATTCCTAGTATTCACATATTTGGTGACTCAAAGGCTATTATTGAACATATATTGGGGAATAACAATATCACTCAACTGCATCTTTAGGGATGGCTCAATCATATTAGGTATTTTTGGGTCTCTCATAGTGACTACTCTATTCAACACATCAGAAGGGAATACAATAAGAATGCTAACATGCTGTCAAAGAAGGGACTAATGGATACTATGGATGGGATGCATATTGAGTTAAGACTGGGCAACATGAAAATTTATATGGGGACTTTTCCCATCCCTGGATAGGACATATATTTTATGTTTTTGCATTATGTATATGTTGGATATTATGGACTGTTTTATTTTTTGGTTTTTTGTAATTTTGGTTACAAGATTGTTTATTAGGATCACTGTAGTTAATGTTGATGAAGTATATATGTCTTCTTTCATATGGGAACAATGATCCTCTTTCCTTACTATATTTCATGTTTTATGATGATGAGATAGAGTTGTATGTCTACATATCATGTGGACAAGAACAATTTGGAGGAGATGCATTGATGTATATGTTTCTATATGAAGGAGATGCCAAGATGTATATGATATTTGGACAGATCTACTGGTTTATACATATCAATATAAATACAATGTTTTTTTCTTGCTTAAAAAAAAAAAAAAAAAACTCTCAGTCGCCACACCTAATTTTTAACAAGAAAACCAAATGATGTCACATGAACAAATCTAGAGCTTTCTCCATGAAAGCATAGTCTAAAAATGCCATGATTTCCCCCCCAAAAAATTGTTTTTCTATCACAATTTTGATTAAATTTAGTTGGAAGTTTTGGAAATCCAAGCTATAGTTGTCATGTTTCAAAATTTTGGATATTAGAATGCTAAATTCATTTTCACTATTAAAAAGCCATTCAAACAGTCTTAATTTCCAAATTTTTAAAAATATTCATAAAATTATGATGAGAAAATCATCGGCCAGTCGAAATTGTCACATGGTTTAAGAAGTCCCTCCATAAATGTCAGAACATGAAGATGAATATATCTTATCTTCGCTCAATACAAAGAATAGGTTTGTTGGGAAATGGCAACTATAATGTGTTAAATGTATGGCAATTAGTTTTGTGTAAACTTTGTGTATGGTATCTTACAAATTTTTTATTAATAAAAATGGGTATCTTTTCCTGTGCTAAAATTGTTTATTTCAACTTTTGTGTTTAGGTTTTGTAAAATTTGTTTATTTCAATTTGTGTGTTTAGTTTTTCTAGTTTTTGAAATCCAATGTTTAATGTAGGTTATTCCTAATAAGTGGTATCAAATCAAGGAGAGTTATTGGGATTGTCTATGTCAAAGGGGAGTCTAAGGAGGGATAAGCTTGTTCGTAAGGCCTATCTGTTTAGAGATGGAGTTTGGCTTATCTATAGGAGTATGTGATAATTGTCTTATTGCCACTAAGAATTTGTCTATATGTAAAAGGAGAGACTATGTCTATGTGAGTTTGTCTAGTGTTAAGGAAGAGGCATATTTTGGCGGCACAACTTGCAAAGGAGTGGCCATTGGAGCCAAGTTTCTGACCATACATTTTGTCTACACAAAGAGTAAGTTTTTCCCAAGATCTAGTTCATGTTGATGCACAATTTTGTGAGGTAGTGGAGTCAGAGGTTTATGTAATTAGGACTGGTTGTGCATTTAGATATCTATTATGATAAAAGGGACTCATTTCTACCACCATCTTGAAAATTCTATGAAGGTCTACAATTCTTAGTAGAGGCTAACTCTATTAGAGGCCATGTATTTTTGTCCAGGAGGTATATTTTTGTTGATAATTTTATAGAGTGAGCTTCGTGAATCTAGATGCTTCAAGCTAAAACACATAGTCCACTCTAGAAAATTATCAAAAATATGATTGACTATGGAAATAAACACACACACACATTGCAATTTGATATATTTAGAGGGAGCATGTCTAGAGAATGGAAAAGATACTAAATACATAATTTGAGGTGGAAAAATTCAATGGAAAGAATAGCTTCAAGCTGTGGAAGCTCAAGATGTGAGGTTTTGTCTGTCCAACAAGGATTGCACAAGGCCTTGGATGGCAAGAGAAAGAAACTGATGGGTATGTTTAATGAAGACTAGGAAGAATTGGATATGAGATCTTTCAACACCATATGTTTGTGTTTGGTAAGTGATGTCATTTTCAATATCATTAAAAAGAAAACAACTTCAACCTTATGGAACATAATGGAGAGCCTCTATATGAAAAACCTTAACGAGCTGAATTTACTTGAAGAGGCAACTATATAGTCTACAGATGAAAGAAGGTACCAAAATTGTTGATAATTTGAATGTATTTAATACTTGTATATTCCAGTTAAATGGTATGGATGTAAAAATTGATGAGGAAAATAATAGAGCGACATTATTGTGTTTGTTGTTTGAATCACGGGATCATATAACAACTTCCATTAGCTTTATTACAATTGACTCTCTTGACTATGATTATGTTGTCTAAGGAGGTGTAGAGGAAATCAAGTACATAAACCTGCACACCAGAAGCAATGGTGGCAAGAATTCAGTTCAGAGAAAGAGGGGAGACATTGAGAGGTACATCAAGTTCCAAGTCAAATGGCAAGAATGCTAAGCTAAAATGTTGGTACTATGAGAAAACAAGGCATCTCAAGAAAGTTTGTTGGAAGAGACAATAATCCAAGGAGGACAACAAGATGGAAACTAATCCGGTTTAGTCGACTTCAAGTATGGTTGATAAAGTTTTAAATGTTTGTAATGACTCCAAATATCATGAAGAATGGTTATTAGATTTTGGTGCTTCACACCAAATGTGTCCACATAGGAGTTGGTTTCCTTTTTATGAAGTTGTTGATGGTAGTAATGGTCTTATGGGGAACAATGTGTCTTGTAAGATTGTTGGGATTGAGAGCATTAAGACTAAAATGTTTGATGATATTATAAGGATGTTAACAAATGTAAGACATGTACCTTAACTTAAAGATAACTTCATTTCTTTGGGAGTTTTGGGTTTTGAAGGTTACATGTTTACAAGTCAAAGTGGAGCACTAAAAGTGTCCATATAGGGAAAATTTTAAGGATGTAAATTTATCTTAAAGTTTAGAAAGATTGGCAAATCTTACTAGTCCCTAATACAAAAACTATAAAATATTTGGTCATATCTTTGTAAAAATATTCAAATTTATAATGATTTTATATATAGTATCTATATAATTTTGGCAATCTTTAAGGTCAAATAATTTTATACTATAAAACTTGGGCCAATCTTCTTTAGAAAAAAATGGAAATTAATGAATATTGTTTTTGGAAAAACCATGGAAAATTAACCCACTTGCAAATATTAGCCCCTAAAATTTTCCTTGGACTGTCGAAGGGCATCTTAGTGGTTATGAAGGTTATACAAATAGAGAACCTTAACAAGTTGGAAGGCAACACCCAAATAAATCAAACATTGGTGGAATATGAGGAAAGATATTAGAACAACCAAAAGTGATTGTTTAAAGATCAGAAGAGAAAACTTGTTTTCCAGCTCAAGAATTCATTGGGCATAAAGCAATGTCCCATGAAATTGTAAAAGAAGTTTGATTCCTTCATGGTGAGCCAAACTATTACTAGAAGTGAGTGTGACCATTGTGTTTCAAAATTTAAATGGCATATTCATTTTCTTGTTGCTATATGTTGAGAATATGCTTGTTACAAGAAAAATCATGGTCGAGATCAATAGGCTAATGGCTTAGTTGGATAGGACTTTTGCTATGAAAAATCTAGGAGCAACAAAGATTTTTTTTGGCATTGACATACATAGAGACTGAAAAATGGTAAGCTTTGTTTATCATAACAGAAGTATGTGGAATGTGAAACCTATAAAGATCCTTTTATTTCCAATTTTAAGATTTCTTCAAGGTTGTCCTAATAGTAAAGAAGAAAATGGTCGAATGTCTTGTGTACCATATGTTGGCATTATGATACATATGTTGTACTGGATGGCAATCCACTCATCTCAGATGATAAATTATAGTGCATCAAATTTATTTTCTGGTTCACGGACTTTCACGCAGAGAAAAGTTCACGCACTTTCATGTAGAAAAAAGTTCCTTTCATGAAGAGAAAAGTTCACGCACTTTCATGCAGAGAAAAGTTCCTTTCATGCAGAGAAAAGTTCATGCACTTTCATGCAGAGAAAAGTTCCTTTCACGCA
>APFE030937600.1:0-14889 GCA_000404065.3 Pinus taeda
GCATTCCAGTCCCTTGTGGCATTGAGCAGTAGTACTGACAGCAGAGCTAGCAGTTCTGAGCTATGTGAGATTTGGCACCGCAGGATGGGACATATGTATCATGGAGCCTTGAGGACCTTGCGGGAGATCACTACAGATGTGCCAGATTCAGTACTGATCACTTTGATACTTGCAGAGGATGTGCGATGGGCAAGTTTGCCAAATCCCCTTTTCCCAGTAGTGACAGCAGAGCGACTGGGATACTTGATTTGATTCATTCTGATGTGAGCGGTCGGATGTCTCATGTTTCCTTGACTGGATATGAGTACTATGTTTTATTCATTGATGATCACTCCAGGAGGACCTGGATTTATTTCTTGAAGACCAAGAGTGAGGTCTTCAAGCGATTTCAGGAGTTTAGAGCTCTTGTGGAGACACAGACAGGTCGAAAGATCAAGTCCCTGAGGTCGGACAATGGAGGAGAGTACACCCTTGGAGAGTTTGTTGATTATTGTGCAGAGGCAGGCATCAGGAGGGAGTTCACTGTTCTTTACAACCCCCAGCAAAATGGGGTTGCGGAGAGGAAGAACAGATCCATCGTAGGGGCTGCCAAAGCCATGTTACATGATCAAGGGTTGTCATTGTTATTGTGGGCAGAGGCCTACAACACAGCTGTTTATTTGCAGAACAGGAGTCTGCATCGTGCCTTGGGGCACATGACTCTGGAGGAGGCTTTTTCTGGGAAGAAGCCTGATATTGGTCATCTTCGTATCTTTGGATGCATTTCATACTCCTACATACCCAAGGAGAAGATGACCAAACTAGAGCCCACCACAGAGAAGGGTATCTTTGTGGGCTACAGTGAGACCTCAAAGGCCTTTCGGATTTACATTCCTGCGCAGAGGAAAGTTGTTGTCAGGCGGGATGTGAAGTTCGAGGAGGACAGGGCCTTTAGGAGGTCATGGGAGTTAGAGTATCTGGATCAATCAGACCCTCAGCAGCAGTTGAGTCAGTCGCAGGGATCCAGTGGGCAGGGATCAAGAGGATCCAGAGGTACATCTATGAGGATGTCAGGTCCGTCAGTGAGCAGTGGCTCGCCGAGCCAGAGGGGTGGTGCTCCAAGAAGCATGCAGAGCAGTTCACTAGGGAGTCCACTGATGGACAGTTCACACAATACCTCAGCTTCTACAGGTTCAGGTGCAGGCGGGAGGACAACAGACAGGCAGTCAGGAGTTTAGGCTACTGATGGTGAAGAGGAGGAGGAGTTTCATTCTCCTATGGGAGAAGCATGCTGAGGGAAAAGGAAGCCCAAGTGGCTTTAGGACACCTTGAGAGATGCCACATCCGTTGCTGAGCCTAAGAGGCCGGTCAGAGAGAGTAGACCACCTGAGAGGTTTTGTAGCTATATGGCAATGGCTACCAGCATCCTTGACTCTGAGCCTTCTAGCTATGAGGAGGCAGCTAGCCAGGAGGTTTGAAGAGGGGCCATGTAGGAGGAGTATTCTTCTATCATGAAGAATGATGTTTGGGAGGTGGTGCTAAGGCCTGAAGGCAAATCCGTGGTTACTTCCAGATGGCTTTACAAGGTAAATGATTATACAGATGGCAACATTGAGAAATTCAAAGCGAGATTTGTGGCTAGAGGGTTCTCCCAGGTAGAGGGAGTTGATTATGAGGATAACTTCGCTCCCGTGTCTTGATATACTTCAATCCGCTCCATTAATAGTAGCAGAGATGGGTTGGAAGATCCACCAGATGCATGTGAAGATTGCATTTCTCAATGGCTTCATATAGGAGGAGGTGTACATTGAGCAGCCATAGGGCTTTGAGGTGCACGGGAAGGAGTCCCATGTGTGCAGACTAAAGAAGGTCCTTTATGGCCTGAAGCAAGCTCCTAGAGCTTGGTACTCTAGGATAGATACATACTTGCAGGGGATGGGTTTCACAAAGAGTGAGGCAGATCCGAACTTTTACTATATTGTGATAGGCGAGGAGCCTCTCATTCTGGTGTTGTATGTGGATGAATTGATCATTACAGGTGCAGAAAGACTCATAGAGCACTGCAAGAGAGATCTTGTAGCGGAGTTTGAGATGAAGGACATCAGCTTGATGCATTACTTTTTGGGTATGGAGGTGTGGCAGGAGGAGGGGCATTTCTTCCTAGGGCAGGGGAAGTATATTGTGGACATCCTTGGCAGATTACACATGGAGGATTGTAAACCCATGTCGACACCAATGATCACCAACTGGAAGAATCCTTATGCTTCAGATTCCGAGTTGGTGGATCCCACATTGTACAGGCAACTGATTGGTTCCTTGATGTATTTGGTCAACACTAGACCAGATATTTGTTTTGCAGTCAACACGATGAGTCAGTTTATGTGTGAGCCTAGGAAGGTTCACTGCGTGGCTGCAAAACACATTTTGCGGTACTTGCAGGGGACAGTGGATTATGGTCTGGACTACAGGCAGGGAGATGAAGTGAGATTGGCAGGATACACTGATTCTGATTGGGCAGGTTGTGCTTCTGATAGAAGAGCAATTCAGGGTGCTGTTTTGGGTTGGGTTCAGCAGTAGTGTCATGGTTCAGCCGGAAGCAGCAGTCAGTAGCACTGAGTTCAGCAGAAGCAAAGTATATGGCAGCCAGTCTAGCTAGTTGTGAGGCCATCTGGCTTCGGAAGATGTTGTTTGGCTTATTTGGTCAGCCGTTGAGACCTTCAGTGATTTACTGTGATAATCAGAGTTGCATTAAACTCACGGAGAATCCAGTATTTCATGACAGGTCAAAGCATATCGGGATCAAATATCATTTCATCAGAGACTATGTTCAGAAGGGAGTTGTGAAGCTTGAGTACATTCCCACTGATGAGCAAGTTGCAGACATTCTTACCAAAGCCTTACCACGGGGCAAGCATGTTACTTCAGAGACAAGATGGGTGTGGTGAGGAACACCTTCCTCGGTAAGAGGGAGTGTTGAAATTTGGTACCGGAGGACAGGTGGTTCCCTTAGGCTTTGATCTTTGGCCTAGGAAAAGTGTCCAAAAGATTTTAATTTTTCTCCTAAAGTAACTTTATAATTTTGATAAAGTTAAATCTAATTTAAAAGTGACTTTAAGTGATAAAGTTACTAAGTCTAATTTTAAAGTGACTTTTATAAAGTCAATGAAAAATTAGAAAGGAAAAAGTGACTTTGGAAATAAATGACTAAGTGGGTCTTTATTAAAGTGGGTGAATTAAAAAATAGAAAGTGAGATTTAAATGATCATTTAATCTCAGCCATTGATCTAAATCTATTTCAGCCATTGGATTTAGAGGTTACCCAAAAGTCACTTAGGATTAGATTAAAGGAGGAAAATGAGGCAAAAGGTCATCAATTCTTTCATGAGCAGATTGAGAGAAGTAGAGCAAGAGAGCAAGGGAGATTTCTGGACAGGGAGGAGAAGGAGTTTCAGCAAGGTGGAGTTTCAACAAGGCTGAGTTTCAGCAAGTCAGCAAGGCAGAGTTTCAACAAGGTTGAGTTTTAGCAAGTCTGTACAACAGAGTTTCAGCAAGGCGGAGTTTCAACAAGGCTGAGTTTCAACAAGTCTATACAGCGGAGTTTCAGCAAGGCAGAGTTTCAGCAAGGCTGAGTTTCAGCAAGTCTATACAGCAAAGTTTCAGTAAGGTGGAGTACAACAGTAAGGAGGCCATACAACATTTATTGTTGTTCTGTTTTTCTGTTTGCAAGTATTTTCCAGTTGGCTGTGAGGCACGGAAAACGAGATATGTTGTAAAAGTTTGCTTGCTGATTTTTGCTGAATATTTCTTTTACTGTAAAATGCATTTTCCAAAAATAAGAAGGAGCTTTCGAACTGGTTTTCCCCAAGAGTTGTAGGGGGTTTTTCAAGGGTCACCTTGACCAAAAATCATTGTGTTTAAATGTGTTGAATGACTATTTATATGTGCTGATTTTTTTATATTTCTGCATTTTCCAGCATTCTGTAAAATTTCCAGAATTTGTGTTTTCAACAAAATTTATTTTCTAGTTGTTGAATGTATGGATATGGGAAAGGGCATTTAACTATTTTGGAGAAATAAGGTGAAACTGATAACCAGGGTGGGAAATGAGAAATTTTTACAATAGGAAGGTTGTATACTGGCAAGGTTAAGCTTGAATCCCATCACGCTGAAGAATAATTCATGGAAACAGAAACCTACTCCCAGTGAATCCCTAACCCTCTTCATGTTTCCTCGGGAAGAGTTCATAAAACTAAACTTAGACGGAGCAGCTAAAGGGAACCCACGGGCTGTAGGCTCAGTAGGGGTGTTCCGAGATTATCAAGGCAACACCATTCGCCTGTACGCCATGGATTGTGGAATAACGAGTAATAATGAAGCAGATATCTATGTGTTAAAGCGGGGGCTATAAATATCCTGGAGAGAAAGGTTTCAAAGACCAAAAGTGGAAGGAGACTCGAGACTGGAAATAGATATGGTTAAAAAACTCATGCAAGGAACCAGATGGGAGAAGATAAGCCAAAGTTGGAGCACTGCACAGTTGGTTTAGGATATAGGAAATCTAATACAAAGGATAGACTATATTGTTCCAACACATGTCTGCAGACCGAGGAACATGGCAGCAGATAGCTTAGCCAACTGGGGGTGTGGACATATTGGCAGCAACCTTGATATAAGGGGCGACGAGTTAAGTCAAATGGGAGGAATGAGCAGTCTTGAGGAAATCCTGAGAATAGACAAGGAAAAAGAGAGAACCCCCGATCAGGGTGCGACAGGAAATGCAGGATAGAGGGGAGAGAGGCTAGCCAGATGTCACGGTGGGTGAGGAAAGAGAAGTTGGTCAGATGGCACGACGGGCAGAGGGAAGTGAGATTGGTCAGTTGGCATGGGAGCTAGCAAGCGAATGTGGAGAACCGGGCAACTCAAGGCAGGAACAAATGTCACGATGGATAGAGGAAAGAGAAGTTGGCCAGATGGAACGACAGGTAGAGGGAAGTAATCTCATACAGTTCGCATGGGAACCGACAAGTGGAGATGGAGAACCAGGCAACTCACGGAAAGAGGAGTCAGAAGTAGGCAGGCAATAATGAAGTGCATTAATTGGAAGGTAAGTGGGTTCTCATCCCGAGATCCACATGAGAAAGGAAGGGAGGCGGCCAACAAAGAAAATCATGTGGTGGATTTCTTGGAAGAGAGGTCAGGTAGGTGGATGAGAAAATTAAAGGCAAAGGTGGCAAGGTCGAGGGGCATTTGCATGCAGGAGGTGAAGGCAAGACGTGCAGTTGGAGTTGGCAAGCACCGAGTGTTGGGGGATGTCGAGCAGTGTTCAGCTTTTGCCTGTAAAACTTGGTATGTGCTCCCTGCCTTCCCCTGCATTGGTATGGAAAATATGAATTGGAATCTGCAATGATTTCAGAGAGAAAGAGGAACAGTAATGAATCCTGTAGATGATCACTGGTTAATAATTATGGTTCTCCCTGTTGAATATAGAATTGAAGCTTACTAGTATCCTTGGGTTATTGGCCTGTCAAGCTAGGGTGGGATAGACTGGATAGCCATTCGGGGAGGGGGGGAAGGGACATTTGAATCTCGTCTCAGAGTAGCTAGGTCTTGGGGCAGAAGTAGGATGCGGGGTCAAATTGATTCCGCCAATAGCGTCATCCTAAGCGGTTTCAATTGCATTTGTAGGAAGAATTTATTTTGGTAGTTAAGGATGGGTATATGAATTCGGAGGAAAGGAAATAAAGAGAATTGCGGGAGGCCTGATGTGAAACCTAACCCGAGTGGCCCTTCCGGCCCGACGATTTGGATGCAAACCCTCAATACAACATTGATGCAAGCCCTGGAATGGGCTGGTAAAAGTGGATGCAGTAACTGGCCCCGAAACCGGGGAGGGGAGAACGTCCAAATTTGGCTTCGGCTAAGTTTAACTGAGGGGATTAACTGGTAAAGGGTAGGAATTTCGCGGCCCGATGATAGAACTATTGTTTGGTGGGAAAGGGTAAAGAATTATCTTGCCCCCTGGGGTGTTGATAACCAGGAAAGAAAGACTTATGGGAGACCGATTGGCATGGTTGGTAGCATAGGATGTTGGAGGCGTAGGGTGATCTTGTGGGAGCCGGACAGAGGGGCAATTCAACTGCTCATGGGCAACAACCTAGAAGATGGAGTTGTCTCTATCTTGCAAAACCTCGAGGGAAGCGAGTGGAGCTTGGGTATCGACTAGGGTAAAAACAGTAAAGAGGGCACGGAGTGGATAAAAGAGACTGCACCTAAGCAGTCTCATCTGAAAATGGGGAAGCATGTTGGGAATCTCGAAAGGAACAAGACCAATTCTTAGGCCAAGTATCAAAGCAAGAATATATGGAATTATGTCAAAACCAAGACCAAATTATAGAGCATAAATTACTATGTGTCAACTATGGAAAATTTAATTACGGTTCATAATGTCTTAATTCTGGTTTATGTTATAGGTAGCTTAAAGACCAGTGTGTAGAAGACTCTAACAACATGGCACTTGAACCACGCCAATGAGTACCAGGCCCCGGTCCAGGTGTGTCGCTCGGATAGGAAAGAAAAAAGAAGCGAGAAGACTTGGATAGCGAAGGAAGACAACCAACAAGGAAGGAAAGGCAATAGAAGATCGAGAAAGACAGATAAAAAGATGAAAGGCCTGAAGTCGTCTACAAGCAAAGATCCGAGGAAAAGAGGAAGGAAAACAAGAAAGGAAAGTATGCAGAATCTCATCAACGCACACTATGTAGGAACCCAAGCCGAGGTGAAAGTTGTGATCTCTGATTGGGAAAGAGAACTAAATGCTAACATCGAAAATGAAGAGATTCATGTAGAGGAATGGGAGACAATAGTCAAAGATCCAGGGAATATCAGATGTCGCCAAACTTTGTTTCAGCAGACCATCCAGCAATATTGGGTTATGAAAAACATCCTGGCTAGAGCAATGATCACCTATAAGGAAAGAGAAGAACCATAAGAGGACAAACCAAAAGAACCAAGTCTAAAGGATCTTCAAAGGGAGATACAGTCTTTCCAAATGCAGCTGTATCAAAACAATCTCTTCCTGAATAGGGTCAAGCAGAATCTCCAGAATATGATGCGAAGTGAAGTATTGGGGTCGAGTGCAAAAGCCCCGACCCCAGTCGATTCTTTAGATGAATGAAGCAGTCTTGCTAGTTAAATTTTGTTTGATGATGGTTAGCATTTACTTTTTCAGCATGAAGCATAAAGAAGATAAGGCAGCTAATGTAGCATGGATTATTAGAATCACTTTGTTTAAATTTTGGACAGCGTTTGATGCACACAGGTGCCCAACAGACCTGGTTTCCTGTGGGCAAGTTGAGGCCACTTGTAGTTTTGTTGAAACCAAAAATATTATTATGAAATATTAATAGAAAATGGGATCTACCAAGCTTACACAAAAATAAGATGACTTATTGAAACATATTTTAATAAATTTAATTATTATCTATATATATAACACATAAATATATAAAAAATAAACATATATATTTAAGTGTATATATGTTAATATGAACAATATTAGTTTATTATATTTCTTAATTTTTGGTGATGGCATTCAACAATACAACATTTTATTAGTTGTTCTATTTTGTAATGAAATTTCTCTTTATTATTTTTTAGTTTAATTAAGTTATATTTAAGCTAAGCGGCAGGTACTAGCTACTATGTAGCCCCTGCTTTTATTGTGTTACTTTTGAACTATTGTCTCGTAAGGATATTTGACTATTGGTCAAGTTTCTTGGGATTAGATTTGGAGATTATTTGAAGTAAGGAAATTGGAGAGATCTTGGATTTTGGGACATAGAATTTGGTTAATAAAAGAGGAAAATATATTCAAAATTAAAGTTTTATGTTTTTATAAAATTAGATATAATCATACTATTTTCAAAATTATTAATTTAAATAAATTCAATTAATCGATACAAATAATATTAATAAATAAAAAAAATAAATATTTAAATTTAGTTTTATAATTAAAAATAGCAATATTAAATAAATAATAAATTTAATATATTAAAAATTATTAAAAAAAATCCAGAGGTGAGCTCAAGTAAGATTCCTATTACTAAGTACCTCGTTTCATTGGAACACCACAGTGGTCAATTCTCCATGATGCCCTCGGGTTAGGCTATGCAGCTTGGTTGGCAAGTATCTGATACCTTTCGAGTTGAATCTTGCTTGAATTTTCCACAGGAATAAAAAACGAATACCAGAGATATTAGAATAATGTAATATTATATAAACATATAAACAGTTTAAGTTTAATAATTATATTTACAAATATACTCATCGCTCTAGAATTCTCAATGTCCCTTTTCTGAAGTTGAGCCACACTTGATGGCTCGAAACGTCAACTAGAAAAATTTCGATGTGAGTATCCTTAAAATGAAAAATCAATATTTATCTTCTCACAAAAACCTCCAATCTAAAATTTGGTTTGTTTATTCATTTTTTTCCTTGATTGATTTATCTAATATTTATTTATTTATTTAATTTTATTTATGTTAGTCAATGATATCTATCTTTTATATATATCATTTTAATGACCTTGAATGTTACTATCTTTTATGTATATCATTTTAATGGGCTTGAATGTTAGGTTACATTTTTTTTTAACGGTTAACTTATAATTTTATATGGTTATAAATCACAATATTTATGTACAATGTTTTTTTTTTTTTGTAAGTAAGCATTTGTATTAAGAGAACAAAAGATATTGTACAAAAGGACTGCCCGGGCAGACTAGAGCCCGAAGCATTGCTGAGAACAAGACAACTTGACCAAAAGACCTCCTATAGAACCCCAAAGAAAGAGGGCAGCCGACAAGGATTGAATATCCACCTCGGCCTTGAGGAGTAGACCAGAAGAGAGCAGTGCTTAACAAGAAGCAAACAGACGAGCTAGGAGGCAAGAGCACGACAAGGGAATCTACCCAGCTTGGGTGGAGTCCACAGTTCGACCCTTTTTACCTTTCTTCTTACCAACTTTGACCCATCCAAGTTGATCCGGCTGGGATGGAAAGACTTGCAAACTGAGCTGGGCGGACGGGGAGATCTCCTTGTCTGAATCTGAAGGAGAGGTCTCATGAGATCGTTTCTGTGAGAGCGGTGGAGCGGAGGACTCCTGAGGACCTGATGGGGGCGGGTCCTGTGCAAGCGAAGGATCCATCTCGTTTTCACTCACTTCCTCTTCATCTGAACTGGAACTGAAATCATCCATGGGGGGCGGGTCACAAGGCTTCCAGCTTTTGGATTTCGGCTTAGGAACAACCTTCTTCTTTTGGGCTGGGATCGCTGGACACGATCTATGAAGGTGCCCTGTGAGATGACAATTTCTGCAGCGGAACACTGTGTTCTCGTAATCCAGGGTCTGAGTCCAATAGAAGTCTCCAACCTTGAGAATGATCTGCTCTGGTAAACCTTTACTCATGTCTATTTCTGCGCAGATTCTGGCGAAGGTGTAGATGCCCTTTTCCCCTCTAGATGTGTCTGTGGCTAGAAAAGCGGCCTAAAGAGTTACCGATGCCTTCAAAAACAACAAAGTGCCATAAATGAACTGGAGGTTGGGAAGCCTGACCCAGATGGGGAGTTTGGTAATAACAGCTGTGGAGGGATCAAAATCTGGGAACCAAGGGGTTAAGAATAGCCCCGCAGAATCCCAAAACCAGGGGCCCTCAGTCAAAGCTTTTTGATAATCCTCACTGTCAACAAAGACTACAATGAAGAAACCTTTGGAACAGAGGAGAACCTTGTAGTTGTTGGTCCAGTTAGAGTGGACCCATTTGTAGAGATCTGCTGTGCGTGGCCAAAGCCCATTGAACCTGCAAATAATGCCAAATTCAGCAAACAACTAGAGTTGCCCGTCCATCGTTGGATGCATAATGTCAATGGAGGGGGTTTCCTCCAGCTTGTCCACCAAAAAGGGTTTTGGAGCTTGGGCTGGTGCAACAGAGTTCTTGGGTTTCTGAGCATGGACAACATCTTTGTAAGAGAACGCTGCTGCTGAAGAAGACTGTCCAGTCGCCCCCCCTCTCAAAGGAAGGGAAAGAATGATGGAAGCATTGCTTTGAATATCATAAAAGGAAAGGGGCAAGAGATCTTCAAGCTATTTACCTTTGAAGAGGAGCCTTTGAGAAGCAGACGGAATCCCCAGCCTACAGTCCAGTTTTTGCTTGAGGTCCTGCACGAGATCTGAGGAGCACACCCACTGAAGCAGAGTTTTGCCTGATAAAAGTGCTATAAAGATCTGGAAAGATTCGGACTGCTTCGAGGTCTGCTTTCCATTACAGGCAAGGCTTGATAGGGGCCCATTCTGTGCCGACATTGCATTTCCCTGTGCTGGGAAGCAAGCGGTCTTAGTCATTTGGTAAGGCTTGAGAGGAGGCTGGTCCATTCTGAAGCTTACTGCTATAATTTCTGCTATGTACAATGTTATTTGTGTCTATGTTTGTATTTTTTAATTTGTTTAAAAATACATGTTTCTTTTGTTATATGTCTGTTTTATTGATTTTATGTATTTTTTAATGCACTTTATAAATGAAAAATGTTAAATATTTTTTTATTTTTTATTTTGTCTAATTTACCATCATTAAAGTTATTCGAAATGGTTGATAAGGACATTATACCTTGGTAATGATGACAATTGCTTATTATCAATTTCCATCTTTTCAAACCTTGTCGAGATAGGTGGATACAACTTTAGTTAAGGTTTTAATAGCTTCTCTTAAATTCCTTAGAATGATAACTTGCCATATCCTACAATAGTTAGAGATGCTTTGTTACCCACAATTTGGCATTATTATTCAAAGTATAGACAGGCCACAACAATGTAATACGCTAAAGAGTTTTATTCATCATTACCACCCATTGCCTTCTCAATGGGACTCTTAGTTTGTGTTGGGAATTCTATTTTTATCTTATGATTAGTTTGTAGTTGCTATTATTTCCAGGCCCTTGGTTGTGAGTATCCCTTCTTTAGAGATAGTTACATGTCTTTTTTCCTCCCCCAAAATCCCCTTCCTCCCTTTGATTCTACCTTTTTGGTTTGGCCTTCTAATTGAGTGAGAGCTCCACCTTCAAATTTGATCCCCTTCATTCCTACCCTCTTCATGGTTGACATTATGGGAAGGAATGGCTCTAGTCACAGGGGGCATCAAGGATGTCACAACTGACCTTACAATAGGTCTAAAAAGGGTGCATAATCTTATGCTTAAGTGTATTGGGCTCAAACACCTTTGGGGGTACATGTGAAAACTAATATATTTGAAACTAAGGCATGGGTAGAGCAAAGCTACATGGAAGATGTTGAAATTGTTAAGGAAATTGCGATTCTAGACACGAGTAGTATGAGAAGTAGAAGTACTAAATATTTTCAACCACTTGATTTTTATTAGTAGATGAAAATCATTATGGGTAAAGTCTTGGTAGAAAGGAATGAATCACAAGAGGAGATTCTCCTTTTGAATGAGCTACAACTCTAGATCAAACATGTGGACTATAAGGTTGCAACTCTTGCAAGGAAGATGCTTGGTTTGGAGTTTGAGGATGTTGCAGGGCACATTGCTACTAACAAATAATTCTCCACTCACTTGACATGTATAAGACTCGGGTCTTTTTGTCTCTGTTTTTTTTATAGCAGTGTTGAAGCTATTCACAATCCAACACTAATTTTTTTTTGCTACTTTTACTTTTAGCCTTGCTTTCTTTTTGAAAGATATTTATGTTAACGATATATCTCAAACTCTATAGACAAAATGATCTACTATATTCCTATCGGCCTAATTTCTCTAATAACAAGTCAAGAACTATTGTTAATGTAATATTTACTCTAGTTTAATAAAAATACAAAATTAGCTTTAAAAATTTATTATGATCGTAAAAATCTACTAAACTTTTTTACAAAATTGTAATTTTAGGTTAATAAAATTATTATTTATAATACAAAAAATAATTTAATGAACTCAAATACTTTACTACTAATATATTTTTTTTCCCCTGGGAAAATCAGTAACTTCCATTAATATTGAAAATTACAAAGCAGATGCCGAAGCATTAACTGGCATGATCAAAGATCGCTACCCTATCCGGTGCTTTACAGTGCGCATCAGAGATATGCTAAAAACATAAAAAAACTCCACCCTATCTGGTGATATTCAGTGCACATCAATGATAATCTACACACTCATTTCACTGTGTGGGACTATCGCTCTGTCGCCTAATCATATACATTAGATTCTGTTTATTAAATCTCTAATAGACAGCATACATTTTCAATATAATAAACTCCATACTCGGTCAGCGGATGGGACTATTGTCCCTCGAATGCCTCTGTTCTATATATGGGCGATGGAAGAAACGGTGTTCGACATTCCCATGCTGCTCCACGATGTGCCCATTGCCTTGCGGTAATGACAAAGCCTCTTTTGACAGCTTGTCCGCCTCACAATTGTGTTCTCGGTAGATATGAACGCAGGTGAAATGTACAAAGGCAACTTTGAGGATGAGTGTATTTTGAAGTAGATTGCTGAGAGAGTGAGAGTGGCAAACAGTGGCATTATTTATCCAGTTTACAACCACTAATGAGTCCCCAAAAATATTGATATGAGTGAGCTGTTGAGTTAATGCAAACTGAAGGAGGTTATGTAAAGCAGAGAGCTCAGCCAGGTTGTTTGATCCATTTCCGAAACCCAGTTTGGCCAGATATCTATGCTGTTCATTCCAGTGTAAGACAAAACCTCCACCGCACCCAGCTTGATTCGCTGCCCCGTCGAAAAAGCCCCAAGGTATGGATCTGTCAATCTCGGGCATGGGCTGAATGGATCTGGGCCTGTGTGGTGGCGGGTCTGGAAGCAACTGATATGCAACATTTACAGCAACTTCAATCCGGCAGCTCGAGATCGGTCGATCCTCGAAAATAGCTCTGTTCCGGGCGAGCCAGATGTACCAGGTGACCACTGGGGGGAGGTTGATTGATTTTGAGCCCAGGTGGCTTTGATACCAGCTACCCCAAGCACACTGTATATCAGGTCCGCACCAGTTCCCGGAATGCCCAATTGCTGACAAATATTTCTCCACAAGGCTTGGACAGTCGGGCAAAGAAGAAAAATGTGATTTGTGTATTCCGCCTCATTTTTGCAGAGGGTGCACCAGGTGGGTCCGTGTATGGCCCTGCGGATCAGCTGTTCTCCCGTAGGCACGATACCATGGAGAGCACACCAGAAAAAAAGCTTTGATCGGGGAGAGGCCTTAAGTTTCCAAATGATCTGCCACCACGGGTGTATCTGTTCCGGAGCTCTGTGAGCTATAAGAGCATTGTAACCATACTTAGGTGCATAAGAACCATGGTCTGCAGGGCACCAAATAAGCTCATCAGGCCCTTGTTTGATGCGAATGTGTGAATCAGATAAAGCCATGGTATAATGATCCCATTCCTGATGCCATTGTACAGGGAGGTCCAAAGTTTGAGCGGATTTCCAAGCTTGAGCAAGAATGTCTGTACGCTGTGGATCGGCAATCTGTGCAAAATGCCGAATTCCCCGGGACTGAAGGTAATTTATAAGCTCCTGGTTTAAAACATGTCTGCCTCCGCTGTTATTCCATGGGTCCAAGCCAATCCTGCCCGACATGCCATCATTTATGCGCCAGGCCAAGTTGTCTCGAATGAGAGGGAGGGAATCAATCAAGGCCTTCCATACAGAGGAACATCCTTTCGATGACCAGGTCGGTAGCCGGGCCCAATCCAACATGTTTTGAGGCCAAATGTATTTATGATAAGTAACATGTGTCCACAGATTTTGACTCGAAAGCAATGTCCAACCCATCTTGGTAGCAAGTGCTTTGGCAAAAGCCGGGAGATCTTTGAGTCCCCAGCCACCCCATTTTTTGGGCAGAGAGATTTTCTTCCAGCTGATCCAAGCAAAAATTCTTTTCTCCTGACTCCCATTCCATAGATAACGATTGCACAGCTGCTGCAGTCTCCCCAGGATATTCCTTGGGATCCAGGCCAGTGCCATCCAAAAGACCGGGGTGGCCTCTAGCACTGACTTGATTAGTACCAGTCTGCCGGCCCTAGATAGATATCTGTGACTCCAGCCTATAAGCCTCTTTTCTAATTTGACCACCAGCCAGACCCAATCAGCAATCCTCTGGCAGGTGGGCTTCAGATTGAAACCCAGGTATTTGAAGCCACTATCCAGAGGGTGCACCGAATAAGGAAAAGCCTGTAGGGCCGTCCGAGTCTCCTGAACAGATGTGCGAGCGCAGGTGATGGTGGACTTCGATTGATTTGGCTGCATACCTGTAGCTGCAGAGAATCTTTGCAAGATTTTCAAGAATGTCCGAGAGTCTCTAATACTGCCATCAAGTAGAATGAGAACATCATCGACAAATAGCAGATGTGTGAGGTAGCACAAATCTGATATGCCAAGACCGCCAATTTCTCCAGTCCTCTTTGCGTCTTCCATGAGGCGACTGAGGCCTTCCATGACCAAGAGAAAGAGAAGAGGTGATAGGGGGCATCCCTGTCGCAGACCTCTTTCTGAGTGAAAAAAAGTGGAGGCTGAGCCATTGATGAGAATACTGAAAGAGGGAGAGGAAATGCATGCCATGATCCAAGAGATATAAGAATGTGGGAACCCCAAGTGTATGAGAATCATTTTCAGATAGAGCCAGCTGACACGATCGAAAGCCTTCGAGAGGTCTATTTTGAGAAGGATGGCTTTCAGTTTCTTTGACCAGATGGAGTGAAGGGCTTCTTGTGCAAGTCCTATGGCCTCATGAATTTGTCTGGAATCAAGGAAAGCAAATTGCTGCGGAGCAATGGATCTGGAGAGAATAGGTCGAAGCCGATTGGCAATTATCTTTGAGATGATTTTAT
>APFE030937617.1:3363-49791 GCA_000404065.3 Pinus taeda
TGATCTTGGGCAATAAGGATTTTACAAACCACTCAGCTAAGATCTGATCCGGGATATAAACCTTCACTAAACGCCGTCGACGTCTCCATTCATGGATATGATTTGAGATGTAAGTGGACGTCAACTGCTTTAACGAAGTTAATAGCTCCGTGCCATTGTCATATCTGACTGGAAACTGAAAATGAGTTAAAAAGGAGGTAGCTAACTGACCAAAATCATAAAAAGTGGCTCGTGGTAATTCGATATACCATTTGGCCGCAAGACCAATTAGAATGCGTTGAAAAAGACGTAAACGAATAGAATCATCTGAAATGAAGTTGGACGCACACCAGAGATGATAAGTCATCACATGGTTCGACGGGTCCTCTCCTGGTTTACCTTCGAATTTAGTAATATCACTGGGCAACTTATGCGGCATTGGCAGCCAATACGGTAGATAGTTGATTGGATCGTTCGTAAGGCGCGTCAAGTCAGGCAAATCCAAAGTTGCGATAAATGGTAACTGACGATTAGGGTCCCTGAAACTTGGGGTCTGCAGACCAGCCCCAGGAGGAGGATATCCAAGATAACTTGGAATGGGAATCGCATTCGGGATATTTTGACCTCCTGGAAAACCAGGATTAATCGGACCATACTGGGGTTGCTGAGGTTGTTGATATGTATACCCAGGGTACGGTTGATACTGATAAGTTGGTTGCTGCGCAGCAGGCCCGTATGGATACTGTCCTTGGTACGGAGGTTGATTAAACTAAGGTTGAGAAGTGACAACCGTACTTCCTATAGGCATCTGAACCGAAGTCTGGACCATAGATCTAGACTGAGGTAAAGAGGTCTGAGGGGTAGATACAGGAACAGTAGACACCAGAGCTACCGATACTCCAGAAGAAGGTGGGGTAGATGGAGTAGATGTTGCAGTAGTTGCAGTAGACGTTTGAGGCAGAGTACGAGGTGTACTAGGCCCAGACTGAGAAACTACAAAAGTTGAAGAAGTTTGAGCAGTAGACTGGACGGGTTGCTGAGATGAACCAACGACCAAGGGTTGTCCAGGTTGAGATGATGGCTGCACATTCGGTTGCAAAACCTGCTGGTATTGAGATGGATCCCACACCAAATTCGTTTCGGGGTATGGACCTTGAGGATATTGAGGACTATAACCGAGTTGAGGGTAGGGTTGATAATATGATGGACCAGAAGGCGGTTGGTAATCTTGAGATGGGTACTGACCTTGAGGTTGATAACCCTGAGGCACGTACTAATACTGGGGTTGACCTTGAGGTACATACTGATATTGAGGTTGATTTTGGGGTGCATATTGATACTGAGGTTGACCTTGGGGTACATATTGAGTCTGGGGTTGACCTTGAGGAATTTACTGTCCCGTAGGTATGTACTGTCCTTGAGGTTGTCCCCTGGGTGCAAACTGAGTACCTTGAGGTTGCCCCCCAGGCGGTAACTGACCACCTTGAGGTTGACCTGACATCATTAGAATTTCTTCTGCACTCAATGGTTTAGTACCACTACTTCTAGTTAATAAATTTTGTTCGATAGGACGAGGAGATGCTCCCGAAAAAGTACTAGAAATGGACTGATACCCAGCGGAAACAAAAGGAATGCCGTACAAATAGGCTTCCGGAGATTGGGAGTACATGGATGACGGACTAGACATATTCAACGCAGGATAATGATCTCTAGGTGCAGGGTGATAAAAAATGCGAGGTGGCGAAAAACTAAGTCCTGGATTTTCCAAAAGATTGGTCAGTGAACGGTACCAAGCAGTGCTCCTAGGTGGACTATAAAAAATCGATTCACGCTCCCTAAGCTCTAAGATAGTTCGATTGTCCGGAAAAGGAAAGCTTTCTTCGATATCTGAAATAGCAAGCTCTTCAATTGCTATGAGTCCAGCAGGAGGATCTTGGGTAATTACGGTTTCTACCCTAGGAGAAGTAGGACCACTAGGAGTCGGAGAAACAAACTCTGATACGGGAGTAGGAGCAACTTCAGATTCGGGTTCAGATACCTCAGGTTCCTCACCTATATCACTAGTAGATGTAATACTACCAGTAACTTCTGAAATTACTAACGGTTGAGAATCATAATATTCTACTAAAGAAGGTTCTCCTTCTTTAGGTGACCCACTTCTACTGCTACTTGGAGATACGAGGACTTTCAAGCCTTCAAGCTGGCTCAGTATGTCTTCAGGAGGTTGACCCCGAAATCTATGGGAAGTCCTTAGTAACTCAGCCACATTAACAAACTCAGGGGAAATGCCCCGAAGTCTACGGGAATGCCTCGGTAATTCAGCCACAGTTAAATACTTTTAACTACTTCACACGCAAACAAAGTAAAATCTCAATGAAAATCACCTAAAGTCTCTAAAGAACCAAACAAATTGAATCACACACCTAAAGAATCTAAGAGATCAAACACACACAAATAGTAACTTTCCGGATTGAAAACACTATTTGGTGATGAAATCCAACGTCGCAGAGTTCGATACAGAAATAGCAGTCGGAACAATTACCCCGGAAACCTGCTTAATGAATAGATTGGAACACGTTTCTCCACTTAACTGTCTCGAGTGAAGAGAACCCCCCAGAAAATCCAAGTGAGTCTAGCCGATGTCTGCTCTAGGTACAGTGGGATCTTCCCGCCACCATCACCTTAGGAATAATCCTAGAGAATATGGTCACTAAGGTTACCAACAGAAACAAATATACCTGGGGGAACAATCTACAATCCGATATGCACGCAAGGGCAGAGTAGCAAGCTCAATCCCCTTGAAGGCTCCTCGACATAAACCAAGGTTTACCAACAAGTGACCCCAGGCTCCTCGACAATGGTTAATCCGAGGTTTACCGTTTGTAATACGTGAATATCTGGCGTCATTCCCAATGAGGAAGGATTGATTCCCACACTGGTTTCGACACGATCTCGTGCTTCTCCTTTAAGAGGAGCTTTCCCAGAGCATAAATGCAACAATTGGATTTCTCCTACCGCAAGATAAAGCTACTTGTTTCTTTTGCTATCTTGGAGAGTTAATTACTCCCTACTCCAAGATACTAGCCTAAGCTATGTTGGTGTATCAGAGCCCTAGAAACAAAAAATTTGCTAGATTAATTTTAGTTTAAGCGTGATTTTTAGTGGTTTTTAATTAATTCAAAAGGTGATGGAGATGAAACTTATGGTGTAAAGACTCGACACAAAATCACTACAAAAATGCACTTAAGATGATTTAAATAATATTTTCTCTTCAATGAAGTTCTAGCTAAGAAAGAGTTGCAAGATGCAAATATTTAAAAAACACAAATCTTTCTTAACGATCAAATTCAAAGAAAAGTATTCGTTTCAATGCACTCAAAAACGAGACAACTAATTATTTCCACAAGAATTTCTCTTTTCATTCGAAAACTCAAATGCTACTAAGAACAAACTTTTTCAAAAGAGACCTTTCATTTTTTTTTTTAAAAAGCATTTAAAACTATAACTAAAGGAAATCTTTGATAAAACTATTTGAATAAAGCAAACTTAAGGGCTACAAACTAAGAAAACCTACTTGAAGTAAAAGCTTACAAAAAATCTTTTTGAGGATGTTTTACTTGGTTACAAGCAAACCAAGAACTAATTTCTCCAGAATCACAAATAATTCAAGAACAACCAATTTTGTTTTCCTTTTGAAAATGAAAATCCAAACTTTTAATCACAAGTCTTTCGAAGTTTTGTAAAGAGAAAACTCAAAGCGGATTCCTCAACAAGGGGAGATTTCATAAATGGTCAGACTCTCAAGAAGATTGGTAGACACTAAGGTGATCTGAAGTCCCTACAGCCTCTAAGCTCAGAGCCACTACACAACCAAATCGAAAAACAAACCCAACAAGCAAAACTCCTAGGAATTTCACCTAAAACCCTAATGCTAATGAAATTAAACCAAGCAAAGATTTCAACCAGTCACATGCAGGTATGGGCAGAGGATAACCACTAGAAAAACAAAATAAAACTAACCTAAAGAGAAAAAGTCAAAAATTTCAAAAATTTAGCAGGGTACGCAGGTGCAGAGTTCACCCAGGTGCGGGTACGCTCTGTGCACAAAGTAAAAGTGCGTATATGTACGCACTGTGATACTCGTGCAGACTGCGGACTTCAACTAAAGTAATAAAAAATAAAAAACAAAGCTAAATCCACTAAGTCTACCCAAAGCCACACACAACAAGCCAAAAAAAGAAACAAAAAGGCAAGTTTCTCAAGTCAAATAAAAACGAGGAAAACAATCAAGTCCCCAGCGGAGTCGCCATTTTGTCACGCGGAATGAGTCGCTCTTGCAGACAAGATAGACCTTCCTAGAATCTAATGAAGAGCTAATGACAAACAAACCAAATAGACACTATCTTTCTCTAAATGCGATTTATAAATAATGGCAAACAAATGTGTTTAAGGCCTACCTCATGTCCAACGCAAGTTTGGAGATGCCTTCGCTCCTTTGATCCAAGTAAGTTCCTTTGTCGCAAACCTGCAAGCAAAAACAAGGAAAACGATTAAATAGCACCTGAATATCCAATATTATAAAACATATTTAACATGAAAGTCAAGGAGTCCATGAAACAAATAACATGAGATACTTGTTGAGAAAAATGAGCTTGATTGTATTAATGCAAAAGAGAAGAACCTTACAACTTTTGCCTTGACGTTGTACAAGCTCCTCCCAGGGTCCAACAAGAAGTCTCCTCTACTTTGACAAGCTTCAATCACTCCCTAATGAAGCCAAAAAGGTATGTGATCTCTCCTCTTAAGCTCAAATAGCAAGTCTTGATTTCACTAGCATTTACCCTCAAAAATTCAGCTTCTAACCTCTCTGGCCACTGACCCAATGCCTCAATTTATAGTGCAATGGAGATCAGTTACCAGCTCCTCCTTCAAAGGGATAGAGTCCTCCTTCAAAGGGATAGAGTCCTCCTTCAATGGGATAGCTCCTCTCAACAAGGGATTAGTTCCTCCTATGATGGGATGCATGAACCACTTGGAGCGAACAATCCACGTAACAAATGCTTCTAGAAAACTCTAGAATTAACCCAAGATGAGTTTGTTAAAAGATAAAGATTGCGCCTTTTGACTTTTACAGGGGTACGCACCTTCCCCTTTACATACAAAGCGTATAAGTACGCAGATAACTTGAACAAAAGGTGTGGGCCTGCAGGCAAAAGTAAGAGAAAGTGCAGAACCAGAATTACATTGCTTTTTTGATGTCTTTCTCTCATTTCTCAAGCTTGTTTTGAAGAGTTGAGGTTTAAGACTTGCTTAGGAAGATGGTATAGGTGGTGATAGACCTATACCGACTGCAAATAATCAAGGTGACGATATTTTTGTGTCACAGAAACCATACCCATTGGGATGGTTGAACGATAAAGCACACCTACAAGTGACTAGACAGTGCAAACTCAAGTTTTCTTTTGGGTCAACATTTGTAGATGAGGTTGAGTTAGATGTGATTCCTTTGGATATATGTGGAATTGTTTTAGGAAGTCCTTACTTGTCTGATAGAAAGGTTATTTTCTATAGAGCTGAGAACAAGTATCTACTTGTTAAAGTTGGAATCAAATACTTTGTAAGAGCTCATAAGCTCAAGAATAATTATACTCTCATAAACTCAAGATAGATGAAAAGAATGATAAATTCATGCAAACAGTTCCTACTGATGGTTGTAAAGGAAAAGAAATTTGATAAAACCAATGTATTTGAGGGTTGTAATACTAATCAACAAGCTGATATAGAAAGGATTGTTTCCGAATATGATGTCTTGTTTCAAGAACCTAAAGGTCTACCACCCAAAAGGGGAATAGTACATGATATTATATTGCAGTAAGATGTTCCATTGCCTAACATTGGGATGTACAAGTTGTCTGCTTTAGAGAATGCTGAAATCAAGAGGAAAGTTCAGGAGTTGCTCGAGAAAGGGTTCATTAGGCCTAGCACATCACCATGTGGGTCACCAATCGTTTTGGTGAGAAAGAAAGATGGCTCATGGAGAATGTGAATTGACTACCGAGCACTGAATAAGATAACAATAAAAAATTGTTATCCCATTCCTCACATAGATGATCTTTTAGATCAATTGAAGGAAGTTGTTTATTTCACCAAGCTGGATTTGCACAGTGGATACCATCAGGTCAGAGTTGCAGAGCAAGATGCATGGAAGACTACTTTCAAAACAAAGCATGGATTGTATGAATGGCTGGTTATTCCTTTTGGCTTAACCAATGCCCCTACTACTTTCATGAGATTAATGAATGATGTACTTATAACTTTTCTTGATGATTTTGTTATTGTTTATCTAGATGACATTCGGATTTTTAGTAAAACATGGGAAGAACACTTAGACCATGTTAAGCAGACATTAGATGTTTTGAAAAGAGAAAAAATTTATGTTAAACTTTCAAAATGTGAATTTGGCAAAACATCTCTAAATTATTTGGGTCATACAGCAGGGGGTGGTGAATTGAAAATAGATCCCTCTAAAGTGGTAGTCATTGTAAACTGGCCTAAACCCAAGTCTACTACAGAAGTGAGAAGCTTCTTAGGAGAAGCACAATATTGGAGGAAGTTCATTTCTAACTTTTCCTCAATTGCAGCTCCCTTACATGATTTAACAATATTGAATAAGGTGTTTCAGTGGGGAGGCAAACATCAGAAAGCCTTCGACACCTTGAAAGAAAAAATTAGTACAACACCTGTACTAGCACTACCAGATCTACAAAGACCATTTGAGATCCAAAATGATGCCAGTGACTATGCCATGGGAGCAGTGTTGACATACCATGGTAAACCCATATGTTATCATTCTAAGACTTTCAATTCTGTAGTAGTTAACTATCCTACATACGATAAAGAATTGTATGCATTAGTTCAAAGTGTGAAAAAAGTGGAAACATTACTTAATGGGCAAAGAGACAGTAATACATATTGATCATCAACCACTTCAATATCTACACTCCCAAACTAAGTTGCAGCAATCAAGACGTTACAAATGGATGGGTTTTCTACAACAGTTTCATTTAGTCATCAGATATAAAAAGGGCATACACAACAAAGTTGCAGACATGTTATCTAGACGCATTATAAATGCATCTACCATACTTAAGCATAACTCTGTGCTACATGAAAGCTACATAGAACAATATGCTCAGGATATGGACTTTAAATATGTATATGCAACTTTGAGTCAATCAAAAGAATAGAAGAATTGAACTATCATATGAAGGACCGACTCTTATATCATTGTGGGAAACTCTGCATTCCACAAACTGAGAGAGTAAAGATAATTAGCGAAGCACACACTTCTTTGATATCAAGTCACTTTGGGGTAAGTAAAACAGTTGTGAAGCTACAAAGGTTCTGCTATTGGCTGAGGATGAATGAGACAGTTTCTAGATATGTAAAAGGATGTGCTATGTGTGCTAAAATCAAGCCCAGCAATGGAAAACTAGGCTTGTACACTCCATTGCCAGTTCCTTCTCACCCTTGAGAAAGTGTTTCCATGGATTTTGTTGGAGGACTGCCTAAATCTAGGAAAGGTCATGATTATCTATATGTTGTTGTGGATAGTTTCAACAAAATGTGTATTTTGATACCTTGTAGTAAACAAATTACAGCTGAACAAACTACAAAATTGTTCTTTGAATATGTATGGGTTCATTTTGGATTGCCCACTTCCATTATATCTGATCGAGACACCCAATTTGTGGGGAAGTTTCGGTTGAGTCTGTGGGAACTGATGGACACCAAATTAAGGAAGAGCACAACTTTTCATCCACAAACATATGGCCAGGCAGAAGTAGTAAATAGGATAGTGGTCCAGTTACTAAGAGGGTATTGCGGCAAACATACTAAGCTTTGGGATGAACACTTGTGTTATGTGCAGCATGCTTACAATAGAGCCAAACACTCTTCTACATAGAGATCTCGTTTTGAGACCTGTTTTGGTTTCACATCAAGGTCCCCTTTGGATTTTGTCTTTGGTAAAGATAACATGGTTGATGGAAACAATGATGTGGACAAGGCATCTAGGTTCATTGAACAAATCTAGGAGATCCACCAGGTAGTATAGGAACAATTGGAAAAGAGCCAGGCCAAGTACAAGGCTAGGCATGATAAGCATCGGATGGAGAATAGTTTTCAAGTTGGAGTCCAAGTCTGGTTGTATATCAGCAAGGACAGGATGCAAGGTGAAGGTAAAAAGCTAAAGCCTATCAGGTATGGACTTTTTAGGATACTTGAGAAAATTGGTGAAAATGCTTTTCACCTTGATCTACCAGCGTACATGCACATCTACTCAGTTGTAAATGTCGATTGCTTGAGATTATTTGAACCTTCGATGATTGAGGATCTTGAAGAGCAAAGTCAATTGCTTTCTATTGATGACCTACTACCTGAGTATCTCAATGAGTTGCAGGAAGATACAGTGCTAGACAGGAAGGTGAGGACAACGCGTAGGGGAGATATTGAGTACCTCAAGATTGGGCTCAAAGGTTCAAAGCCAAGCAGTACAAAGTGGATTGAAATTGGACAAGTGAGAAAATAGTATCCTCAGTTAGTCGATGCTTGAAAACCAACTTTTGGTGGTCCAAAAGCTATTTCAGTGGGAAGGTCGTGATCCGAATTAGATCCATAAAAGACTGTCAAGAACCATGAATGTATCAGGTCAGTGCAAATCTCTAAGGAAATCCAAAAGAATGATCAAAAACACCCTGAACCAGTGGCAATGGCAGCCAGCGTGGAACAACAAGGATCCTGGTCAAAGCACACTAACCGAGGCCCATGGAGACTACCCAGGAAGCAAAATTAGCCCCTGGGAGCCCCGGATTTGGAAACATAGGTGGATTTTGATGCGCAATTAACACATCGCTGGGAAAATAGGGCGAAAATGGAGGAAGCCCGAGCACTTGGACACATGGCAAATCGAAGAACCGCGGGAAAAAACGGAAAAAAATGCTAATCGTACAAGGTGGGACCCGCGCTCTGGAAATTGGCTGTATTGGTTGGGGTGCCCTCAAATGGTAAATGGTTTTGGAGAAAGTGGAGCGATCCCACTCAACGATTGACACATGGCAGCAGAGGTGAGAGAAAACCGTTGTTGATCATGTGTTATCGGTCGAGTAGGTCAACCACGTAGGACGTGTGTACAATGTTGGATCTGGGGAATCCAGATCGGACGGTTGATATTGCGCCCGATGAAGGAAGCAGAATCAATGAAGGATTAAGCTGTGTTTGTAAATATTTGAGGTCTGTTTGACTGCCACAGTGGAGGAAAAACATATCCACGATGAAACTGAAGAAATGAACCGACAAAGCAGGCTGGCACTATTTAGAGGAGGACACGTGGCTACTTCCCGAGCATTCTTGCTGATGCCAAATAGGGAACTTCAAGCATAGTTGCAGAAGGTGAATTGACAGAGGCATAAGAGGAACCGAACGGGCATGAGTTTGAATGGATAAAAGCCATGAATAGCGAAACAGAATACATAATTGAACATTGAGAGACAAAAACCAAAGAATAAGGTAGTAAAGCAACAGTAGGAAGAGACATAGGGCCGAGCTAACCAGCGACGGCGTCGAGCACCAGAGCTTGAGAGATTCAAGCCATCCCTTAGAGGAATCTATCCGGGCTGAGCACCACGTTGGGCTCTTGCCACTATAGACCAGAAGGTGACAGATCTGGTAGGAAGAAGAAGAGTATGTGTACTCCAATGGCTTGGGGAATCCAAGAACTACCCTTCCAAGCAAAACCTGCTTCAGGAGAACTCACATTGAGTCCCTATATTGTAATTCTCTGCTTAAGGGCACAATAAAACAATGCCACCATTGAAAGTTGGACCGGAGATGTAGCCCAGGAGAACAGGGTGAACTCCTTATTAAAATTCTTGTGTCTTTATGTTTGCTTACTGTATTTCTCTATCTTTCCATATTAAATGTCTGTGTATTGGCAATCTAATCAATCCATTGTTTCAATAATGCAAAACACATACCAACACATGAGTCTGTGATACCTTTCTTTAATAAATCTTTAACTGATGTCACTCATAGTCTAAATATCAAATCACGAACTCGTCAATATTCTTGTCCAAACACTCTTCAATTTCCTTCTTTGTTGGGTTCTAGGGGCACGACATTAGACATCCCTTAGGCAAATCCCACTCCCAACAATAGAACCATTTGTTGGCTTATTGGGGCCTGACCCAGGTTTAGAAGTGATTTAGGCAAACAAATCCTGAAACTACTAGCCCTTTCGGTAACAATCCGAGGTGCGTGGATTGAGGTCTCACCTGAGGTAGTATGGGAGGGTGTTGGAACTAGGTTTTCACACCCTAGGGATGTCTTGATGAAATCTAGGAAGTTTGTGAACTGAACCTGCATGCTTGCACTGCTCCACGCAGTCGTCTGTCCTTTGCAACTTGTACAACTGCTTACGTGCAACTATGTAAAGAGCGTGAAGAGGTGTTGTATAGATCATTTATCCTTACTGTGCTATTATTATAGATCTTAACTTAATTATGTGGGCCCAATATTCTCATTAATCATTCAAAATTCTTAACAAGTGCACACAATCATAAAACTGTAAAGAGATGCATAAATATAACAAAAGAATAGACACACAATATTTTAGAATCAACTTATCTTTTATTACTTCTTTGTTCAAGTACAATCCAAACTCTGCCCTACGCACTTAGCTGCAAGGGTCTGCAGGCTTTACCAGGCCTTTGCGCACTTAGCTGCAGAGCCTCTTCCTACTAATACAACCCAAGACTCAGACCTACAAACTTAGAGCTAATTCATTATCCAAAACTATGTCTCTCATAACTTAGAGTCGTGCTCTATTTGTACAATCTCATGGTCTACGGACCATGGATAGGCTGACACACTCTAAATTAGTTTACATTATCTTAGGGTGGACAACCCTAGAGTCTTGCTCTCCGTGCCCGCATTTCGTGGGGTCTTTACATTACACTTAACCAAAATTTGGGCTTCAAAACTCAAAAACCTGCTATGGGGGGATCCGCTGCCCAACACCATTTCGCCAACATCATGCAAATCCCCCTTAGTGAGGGTGATTGGGTCGAAAGATGTATTTGATGCCTTTGTTTTCTTCTGTGTCACTACCTGCTCTCGTGGTTGTGGATGCTTGAGTTGGGTGGATGTCATCTGTGAGTCCACAACACCTTGTTTTGTCTGTATTTCTGCCTCAGTTCCAGGTGAAGGTGACTTCTGTCCTTCACGTTCTTCCCCTCCTGTACTCTGTTGTTTGGCCAATTTCACAGTGTTGAGCACTGCCTAGGCCTTAGCCTCTGCTTCCTCCTTTCTAAGTTTTTCTGCTAGCTGCGCCATTCAAAGCTTTGTCTCTTCCTTCTTGTGTTGCGCGGTGGAGTTGTCTTTTTCCACCGCAAAGCTAGTTGGAGCACACCACTGCAATGACCAAGAATCAAGGACTATGAAAATTACATCATCAGTCGCTAGGTATGGTAGGTTATGCCATGTTTTCGTAGGGTCCATCCATGCCCTGAGAAATATATGGTGGAAATTCTCTTTGAACTCTACAAAGATCTATAAATAAGTGTATGCTATGGGCAACAATCGCGGCTTATGATTGATCCCCATCCAGATATTCATCTCCATTAAGACCCAAAAAATCTTTCTTTCTTTTATTTGTTGTGCATCCTTGGTCTCCCATAGCGAAGTGTACTTCGCTTCCTCTGGAAGGTTCAACATGACCAAAGGGAATTGGCTGTCTTCGGGCAGCTCCCATGGCACCAATATGATCAACAATAGGAGGCACATTCAGTGAAACGTTTTGTCCTTCTCCTATGCCTCGCAACAGTTTGCAAGTAACTCACCACATAGATAGTTTTCCCAGTTGAACTAGACTCCTTCCGCACATTGGGATGGTAATGCAACCACGGGTGTAGACACCTCATCTGCATGACACTTTCACATCACTTTTCCTGCTAGTATTTGTGTCGTGACCTTGAATGTGGGGTTGTTAATGCTGGAGATGGTATTTCCTCAATTATTCTTCTCCAAATTGAACTTCTTCATCACTTTTGCAAGGGCCAACTCGCCACCTTTTCCTTCAGATTTATTGGCTGGATCCTCCCCTGAGTAAGGCAGCTATGTGATTCAATGAATGAAGTGATATGTGATGGGAATGGGCTCCTCCAGCCATAAAAATCCATCATGCACCAAGAAGAGCAGCTGCCTGATGACAAAGATGGTCATTGGGGAATGGTGGTAATGCGGCACCTAAAGCAGGTTTAGAAACCCTATTTTCTCTATACCCTTGAGCCATTTACGTGGCTCTAATTCAATCATTCTAGCTGTCGTGCCAATCCATCGATGCATTAGCTATTCAGTTACTAAATGCAGGAATTGAACATGATCCACGAGTCCCAATATTCAAATTTTAGTACAGGAACTCGTCCTAGGTGCGAACCCTCAAAAATAATATCATCTGGGAGCAACAGAGTTTGCAAAGAGCTCTTGCCCTCATCTATGTCCTTTGGTACATTGGCTTTACCATTGCATGGAAGAACATATTTAGGTAACTGGGTAATAGGCTCTACACCCTGAGTTTCAAATTCCATTTCTACGTCCTCCTCCTCCACCTGGATTTCTTCAAATTCCTCCTCTTCGTCCTCCAGATTAATGGCCTTCCCTTTTTCCTGCAAGGTGAGCTTGGTCCTCTGTGGGTTTCATGGTGAGATGCGCACCGGTATCATAGCCTACTTATCCTTCTTAGGTCTCAGTGTTCTAGGTGATTTAAGGACCTCAAATATTATTCTGCCACTCTCTAGGGCTTCTACTACTATAGTTTCCTATGTGGCTTCCTCGGCTGTCACTACTCCTATGTCCATGGCTTCTGCGGGTGATGACATTATGCTATTCCACAATTCTTGCAGTGTCTCTAGTAGTTATTCAAACAATGAATTCGCTTTTAGAGTCTCGAATAGGTTTCAATTCATGTATACCTGAGCGCACAACATCTCAGTTCTCAAAATTCCAAGTGTTTTCCGTTGGAAAACCACTTGTAATTTATAGGGAATTTGGAATTCAAATCCAACTGTTCCCCACACATTCAGCTCATTAATGCTATATTGGCGGAATATTTCCAAGAATCTAAGCCATAAAGTTCACCTTAAATGTCGCTCATCCATTTCATTTGGCCTCAAACTGACCATAAAATCGTGAATAGTGACTTTAATGGTCACATTCTAGTGGATATGCATGCTAGCACAACTATCTTTGCACTATTAGAGACCCTGTGATATTGCGCTGCTTCGCGTAGTCTCGAAATCACATAGCTCTCCAACCTGGGCAGTGTAGTTTATAGTCCCATGTCTCCTTTCAGCTACTTGGAGCGCTAAGACTATGCTTCTGTTAGTTAGTTAGATGGTCGGGCCACCTGTGTATGGCTTCAATCGACTGCCATTCACTTTTTCGAGGAAGGGATCTCCATTCAACTTAACCAACTGGACTGTGCCACCGTCAGTAATCTCCTTAATAACATACGGTCGTTACCAATTCATTCTAAATTTCCCTACAAATTTATCAAACTTACTATCATACAAAAACACCAATTCATTCAATTTAAAGGTGTGTAGCTTAATATGTCGGTCATGCCACACTTTTTCACACTATTTTTGGACCTATTGGTGAAATCCAACCAAAAATATCTCTTCTTCTAGCTCTTCCAACTGCAGGAGCCTCTCTTGCAGGGCTCTGCAATCTAACATACCTGTGAATGCTGCTATGCATAGACTAGGCATGATGTATTCCATAGGCATTACGGCTTCCACACCATAGACTAGCCTAAAGGGTGTCTGTCCCATTAAGTTCTTGCATGTCGTCTGATAAGCCCATAATACTGTAGGTATGCATAGGTCCCAATCACTTCATTGAGCATTACATACCTTGGTCAGTGTGTTTTCGAGCACTTTGTTGAACACCTCCATTGTCCCGTTATCCTGTGGGTGATAAGGCATGTTCTTTTGGTGATACACCTGAAATTCCTCTGTTAATGTGTTGACCATCTCATTCAGGAAGTGTGTACCTTGATCGCTCATCAAGATCTTTGGACATCTAAATCATGTCAGTACATTTTCAAATAGAAACTTCATAGCCATCGCACTTGTGCAATCCTTCATTGGCTACGCTTCTACCCAACGAGTCAAGTACTTAGTCACAATGATAATGTAGCTCGCGCCTGTCTTTCCTTGCGGCTGAATAGGTCCTACGAAATCTATAGGCGACATTTTGAAAGGTTGCAACGTCATTTGTGGATTCAAACACATTTCATCCCTTCACAATGGCCTACCTGTTCTTTGACATCCATCACACTTCTTGCAATATTCTTTTGAATCCCGATGAAGGGTTGGCCACCACAACCCTGTGCATAAAATCTTCTCTGTGATTTCTCTCCCTGCATAATTTCCTCCTGCAGTTCTGCCATGCATGTCCATGAGGATGTTGCTTCATTCAAACTTAGGTACATATCTTTGCAATATCTCATTAGTCCCCATCTTGTGTAGATGCCCAACAATGATAGAGAAATCTTCCATGCGCACCACTAATTCCTTCTTTTGCTAGATAGAGTATCCTTTCAGCACAGTTCTTGTTTTTAGGAAGTGTATTATAACCTCAAAATCTCCATCCCCGATGTGCACAACAAAGAGTTGTGCATCAGGTAATCCTTCCTCCAAATTAGTGGGTTCATCCCCTGTCTCAGTGCGCGACAACTGGTCAGGTCCTACGTTCAATCGTCCATGCTTCACAACAACTTCAAAATCATACTCTTGGAACAATAAGAGCCATCCGCAAATTCACCCTCCCAACATAGGCTTATTAACTAGGTATTTTAGTGCAGAGTGATCTGTATATATCTTATAGTGACCTCCTAGCAAGTAGTGTCGATACTTCTGGAGCACAAACACCATAGCTAGTCCCTTGCTCTAACTGGTGGAATAGTTCTTCTCTACTTTGGATAATATACAGCTTGCAAATGTGATAGGGTGGTCCAAGCCTTCTTCACCCTCCTATGTTAGTACTGCCCCCAACGCTATACATGGCACGTCAACATGTATGTTGGGTGCATATAAGATGTCTTTTAGAACTCCTAAATTCCTCCCATTAATTATCGACCTAGGTAAGTATTTTTGTTTCAAGAGTGTACATAGTATGTGCAAGTGATGGAAATCATTGGATCTATAGAGAGTAATTCTCTAAAATAACTTATTAATTTCAATACAAGAGTAAACGAATCAAGCCATAAACTACCAAACCTGTAACTTCAAAGAAATTAAACTATTCAAGCGTCAAAACTCAAACTTAATCAAAAACTCTAATTGCAATTACCAGCCATAAGCACATCAACCGAGTGCACTGTAGCGGTAATAGAGCTCTTTCAGTTGAATAGAAACAATAATGCACCTGATCTAACCAATAATAATCTAGCTCTCAATTAATAGGAAATAACTATTATCTAATAATTGAATCAATCTACGATACAAATAAATGAAACCAATCAACAGAAATAAGAACTAATGTGTGGAATGAACAAGCTCAACACCAGTGACTTATATATCAAATAGATCAATCATAAAACTATAAAACAAAGTAATTAGACTTGCAGTAAAAAGGTAAAAATATAACACAGAGAAAAACAGTGAAATCCACCAGTGATCAAGCCCAAGCTGCTAGTGATTACTACCTAGTTACTTAGAATATCACGAGAAAACTGAAACACAAATTATATATTACTCATTAACTCTAAATGTCATTACAACAACGATGTGTTCTTCAAAATAACACTCTATCTCTTACAATTACAGTCGAGGTACAAAGGCAAAAGTTGTTCTATTCTATTCGTTTTCCCCCTCTTATAGTCAAAGAGGAAAAGAGATAACTATGATTCCTCAGGATTAGGAGATCTTGAGGAATTAGCAACCACATGCTATAATCAAAACAATCCTCCATCCTGTGTTGATCCTTTCGATTCATTTCTCGACTTGACCACACAGGACATGCTCTTTTCTCCTTGTTTAGCCTTTGTTGTTCAATAGATTGAACAACAATTGTTCCATTCACTAATCTCTACATAAAAAGCAACGAAAGTTAGTTTTGATAGCCAAATCATATCAAAAGTGATTTTGTTCATTTACTATCGAAACCCTATCAAAATATTATTACATCATGGCACAAATGCATAAAAAGGAGGGAAAAGACAATGTAATCAAGGGTAAATTTATACATGTGGCACGACCCAACATACTCCCCTGCTTACCTTGTTTCATGTCCTCATGAAAATAAGTAGTTATTATGTAATACAGTTAAAGAGTAAGTAGGAAAGAACTTTTCCTTATACAACCTAAAACTGTGCTTTTGTATTAAATTTGCAAAGGCTATCCCTTCATGACCATCAGGTAGCTCATAACCAGAACAATATCCTTTAGGAGGGTACCAAATAATAGGGCTCCTAAATCAACATCCTAGCCAATGTGGTCCTTCCCTCAAGATAATATTACTGTATGTGACAAAGCGGCCCACGGAAACTCTAAAACTCCTGAAGCCAAATGGTTCACTGTTCTTGAAAATATTGGTGGAGACTATCCATCTATGTTTGGATGCAAGTAAGGACCTTTCCTGTATGGATAAGAAATATGCCCTTCCTGCTTGCATAATTTCTTTATGTATAGGCCCCATATTCTTAATTACTCCCTCCTGTTTCATGAACCTCTTGTGTCTGACAAAATGATGCAAGGGTTGAGTAGGGTCACCCCTTACCCACAAATGTAGTCCATGTTCTTTCCTTTGGAAGGTGTTATAATCCCTGAATCTCTTAAGTTGGTTCACTATGAAGGAAATAAAGGCCTGGAACTAGATGTCCCCAATAAAAGGACTAGGATTGTTATCCACCTCCCCATCTAATAAAAAGTTTTGCGAATAAATTTCACAGAGAAGACATTGGACTTTTATGCCATGCTCCCTATAGCATTTTATGAATTCTTCAATTTTCTTCAATTCAACTGACTTGCTGGCCTTAATAGCTTTAATCTTCAACAGTAAATATCTTTCCAACAAAAGCAAAGCAGAGTTTGTAGTAGGATATCTACAAGATAAGACATCAGAATACAAATAGAAAATAGCATCAATCTGACCCACGACCTTATCTAGCTTGGCTTTTACTTTCTTCAACTTTTATTCCTCCTGCCTTGACCTAGAAAAAGTTTCATCCTCAGTTATGGACAAATCATTGAATTGCTTCTACAACTCCTAGTACTTTTGTAGAGGAACAGTCTCCTTCTTACATTGTGCTAAAGCAAGTTGGGCTTGTACTAGCTCCTCTTGTAACTCTAGAAGAATAGGATCACTTCTTGATGGAGCATCATTGAATATTTCTTTTGCCTAGGGGCTTATGTTGTGAGAGGCTAAACCCTCCATCTGAATATCCATATCTATCATATCTATATGAAAGCTTGTTTGTGTGGCTACCATCTGAGTAGAAATAGATTTAGTATGGGTTCCTATTGCCTTACCTTCACATATTCCGTCTATGCGGCCACAGTGGCTAACTCAAGAATAATGCTCATAGCTTCCCCTTTTGCAGCTTCTTTTAATTTTTTATGCAGCCGCTTAACCATGTTTTGAAGCTTCTAGTAGTTCTTCTTCAGCTTTCTTAACTTTATTTCAGCCACTTGCTTCTTTTGAGAAACATCCTTTGTAGGAACATGTTTATCAATACCCTTTGTGTCTGAGGGATATTGGTGCTTGTATTGGCTATGTTCCACTATAATTGTGTCACCTGACTGGTTATCAGATTCATGGATTATCTCTGTGTCCACTTCCTCGACCTGGTCTGCAGCTTCTAGGGAAGGCAAAATTTCCGTGTGACCAGAATCCTTTGTGGATTGAGACTTGTTTAGGCTCTAGTTGAGTAATCCTTTAGTTTGTATATATGTGCTCAAATTTTAAAGAACTTGGGCCATCCTTTCCTCAAATTCTTGCAATAAATCATCTCGGAGGCTCATAGGTGGTGTTTGAGAAGGCCCTGCTTCATTTTCTGCTTCACCATCATTTTGAGAAAAGTATTTTGCTTCCCTTTGTTCTGGGTCAGAATCATGTTCTTCCTCCTATTCTGGTTTAGAATTCCATTATTCCTCCTATTCTGGATCAGAATTGCATTCTTCCCCCTGTTTAGGTTCAGAATTGCATTCTTCCTCCTTTTCAGGTTCAGATTCATGTACAATATTTGGACTAGATGGCTATGCTGGGCGCTCGGTGCTACTCTAAGGATCTACAAAAGTAATATGAAATGGATTTGTCTTTGCAAAATCCCTGCACTTAGTAGGTCCTGTTACTGTTCGAGCAGTTCTTTTCCTCTTCGAAACAGGGTTCTGTTGTTCAATTTCCAAAGTTGCAGAATTTTGGACTACAGGGTCTAGCCCAATCTCTGGTGGAGTTATAAAATTATCCCAGGTTAAATCTCACTGAGCAAGACTATGACTAACAACCAGTCTGATCAACCCATGATGACTGACTATAGTATTAGGGTGTTTATCCTGTCTTACTCTATCAACTAAATCATGCAACAAAGAATTTAAGAAAAATGGCAAATTGACAGTAAGCTTTTTCTTTAAAACGGTTAAACATTTAAGTTATCGTGGTTTTACCACATCTCATCGACCATCACATGTAATGTACTGTTGGACGACACTCGCCAATATGCACCATGGTTTTCCTAGAGAAGACGGTTGAATGCCCTTGCCTTTTCGTTTAAGCTCTTCACCTGCGTCTTTGAAAATACCCACTATGTCATGCAACATTACATGCTTTTCTGGCCATGCTGCTCCTTCTAGCGAAAACCTAGAAACCTCAACTATCACAACTTTCAATATTTTTACGCTTACACCTTTTATTGTAGACTACCCATTCTGTAAGTGTTGTAAAAATTCAAGAGCGATTTCACTGCTAGGGGTCTGAAGCCGGGTGAAATATGAAACCCATCCCATGCGCACCAAAATTTCCTCGGCTCTATCAGAAATTTCGAACACTGAGGCTTCTCGGTGAACTGATTTTCCACCCGTAATGCTCAAATTTTCCAATATTCTCTCTACAATTTTCAAATATTAACACAGCAAAAACACAGTGGAGAACAACAATTACTTTGGTAAAATAGAACAACAAGTAGACATAACAACTAAATTCAAGCGAAATTTCCATGATAATTAATCATATTAACTCTAAGACTATGATACGGCCACATGTCATTTGATCATGTGATATCATAGCAACATATCAAGTCCATTAATCAGAATAAATATAGCACATGAAAAAGTGTAGTGGGAATCCTCCCCCTCCTTGAAAATAAAGGTCACCTATGATTGAGTAGACAGGGAAAGGGTTGTTCTAATGGTAAGGAAAGGGAAAGAACAACATTGCATTAGATGAAACAGAGTACGCATATAAATAATAGGATGGCAAGAGGTATGGTTATAATGGGAGCAGAGTGTGTAAAGATAGTTATGAATAAAAGATAAGATGCTTAGATTGATGATAAGTTATGTGAGAAATAAAAGGACAACAATGTGCCAAAAATATGCTCTATTGACAGTATTCTAGCTGAGAATGATTCGATTGATCGAAAAATAGTTTCTCATGCTTAAAGGTTCAAAATGGGGAAAAATTAAGGAAATAACCTCTCCAATTAAAAGAAATAATAAGAAGAGGGTATTACAGTAATAATTGGTGATAAGATATAACTTCAATACCATAAGTGAAGCCTCTGCTGCTAGCAGGCATAGATAGCCTCAGCAGGGTTTCTTTTTAGCCCATATGAGCCAGGATCCTCAATTTATAAATGGAGAGTTACAATGTTGTTCTACAGAATAGGTCAGTATGCTAGCGTGGTAACTAGATGATCACACTACCATTCACTGGGATGTGGCAAAAGTGATCAGGTCAGCTCGTGACGAGACCTCCTGTTCCAAGAATATTTTGGCTATCCTGTGGATCATAACCTGGTGTGGTGTCCATATTGGGAATGTCACTTTGCTACAACCTTATGAACATGGTAAGTTGGCTCGTAATGAGAACCCCTATCCTCCATATGAAAACAAATGTTTTCTATTATTACACATTTTTATGATAAATAGAGGGAGGATCAATACTCCTTAAGAGTAGGGATGGTGGAAGAAGTTTAACATGCCAATAGAAAAAAGTATACCCATAGTCTTATTTATTAAAGACATAGAAGATTATAACTAGGAAGGGTGAAACTAGCATGGCATTAAGATTACCAATCAATATCAAGTATAAAAGAAATCTATGCAACAAAGTAGTATATAAATAACCGTGTCCCTTTCTTGAAGAGAATCTATCATCAAGAAGTTTTCCTGTTAAAGATCATAACATTAATGGTATTAACTCCCTTTAATAGAATCCATAAATTCTTGTCCTCATAAAAGTAGTGTACTTCATGCCATGAAAAGAAAACAAAATGAAAAACAAAAGAAAAATGGGGCTAAGCATTTGAGTGAACATCAATCATTCAGATAATTGAAGAGCAGACACGCAAAAGAAAAAAATTGTTGTTCAATTCAAATTGAATAGTAGTATTTCAATGAATTGAACAACAGAGATACATAAAACATGTTGTTCAATTGTTTGAAAAACAATAACAGCAAAGAGAAAAAGTATTGTTCAGTTGTTTGAACAATTTTTTTTCAATTGGATGAACAACAAAACATGCAAAAAAAGTGATGTTCAACTGGATAGAACAATGACTATTCAACAGATTGAACAATAATTGTTCAATTAATTGAACAGCAAAACAACACAAAAGAGAAGGTGTTGTTCAATTGGATTGAATATCAGCTATTCAATAGATTTAACAACAACTGTTCAATTAATTGAACAACAAAATTATGCCAAAAAGAAAGTGTTGTTCAATTGGATTGAATAGCAATTGTTCAATAGATTGAACAACAGTTGTGCAGTTAATTGAACAACAAAACAACGCAAAAAAAAGAAAGTCTTGTTTAATTGGATTGAACAACGGTTATTCAATAGATTGAACAATAACTGTTCAATTAACTGAACAAAAAAAAAAAACACAAAAAAGTGATGTTCAATTGGATTGAACAACAGCTATTCAATAGATTGAACAACAATTGTTCAATTAACTGAACAAAAAAATCAGTCAAAAAAAGAAGTGATGTTCAATTGGATTGAACATCGGATGTTCAATAGACTGAACAACAACTATTCAATTAACTGAACAACAAAATCATGCAGAAAGGAAAGTGATGTTCAATTCAATTGAACAACAATTGTTCAATTCGATTGAACAACAGTTGTTCAATAGATTGAACAAAAATTGTTCAATTATCTAAACAGTAAAACAATGTAAAAAAGAAAGTGATGTTCAATAGATTGAAAAACAGTTTTTCAATAGATTGAACAATAGAATTGTTGGCTTATTGGACCCTGACCCAGGTTCAGAAGAGTTTTTAGCCAAACAAATCTCATACTATCGGCCCTTTCAACAACAATCTGCAGAGCGCGGACTGAAGTCTCACCCGAGGTAGTAGGGGAGGGTGCTGGAACCAGGTTTCCTCACCCTAGGGACATCTTGATGAGGTTTGGAGGATTCACAACCCAATCTATCACAAAGATCCACGAAAGGGTGTCTTAGATCCTTAGTCGTATTTCAGTTGTTATAGATCTGATTTATTCTTTAAGGTTTTTAAGTGAACATTTAACATTTAAACCCAGTGTGCACAATCATCAATCTTAAATATACTTCATAAAATCATAACATAAGAATAAACATTCAGATCTGCAATCAAATACACAATAATTCAAAAACACATATCTTTATTAATCTTCTATTCAGTACAATCTACTTTCCACCCTATGCACACAGCTACGGAGGTCTGTGCACATAGCTGCAAAGCCTACTCTAACCTCTACCCACGACTCAGACTTACGGACTAAGATCACTCTTTCTTTCAAAAACCCATACACTTTAGATCTCCATTACAATTATCATCCAAAAAATTGTCCTCTAAACCTAGACCCTCGCTTTGTTTATACATTTCCATGATCCGTGGACCATGAGCAAGCCGACACATTCTAGATTAATCTATAATATTTCAGGGTAGACTACCCTTGGACTTAACCCATTGCAATTCGTGCTCTGTGTACTTAGTGGAACCTTTACCATAATTTACCCAAAACTGCAGGCTTTGAGCCCCAAAACCATTACGCAAGGGCTCTGCAACCCAACAGGTCCCCAACACAATCATCGTGACTCGTCCCGAGTCACTCGTCAGTGCAACTAGACATGCTGCCAAGGCTTCATGGTTCACCATCCCTGTGAGTGACATGTTGGACCTCATCATTCCATCCTTGCTTCTTGCATGCTTCTTCAAGCTCCTACTCCATTGCCCCTACTAGTTCGTTTAATTGGCGATGCTCATTCTGCTCTGCTCAGTTAACACAAAGAAGATCCTCCTTTGATTTTAGCTCTAGCTGAGATGCCAGAGCCATAAAATCTTCATGTAGATACAACGAGTTTTCACTTTCTGGTCCCATATACTCAATATTTGTTGCACCTTCTGTTGCAATTTTGCAAGAAAGATGTTGTTGTCCACGAGATCCCAATCTTCAAGGATTGTCAGAGATGAACTTGTAAGAATAATTTTGTCATTTGTCTTGGAATCCATCGTCTTTCATGTAGCTTTCGTATATTTCTTTCCAATTCGTGGTTTATGGAGTGGCATCCAGACTAGTCCTACTACTTGTCTAAAAATTTCTAGTACATCTCCCACTGGTGGTGTTGAGTGCAGCACGGTGTACCCAACTTTCAACATTGCATTGTTTAGAAAGTCATGCATCTCTTTTAGAAAAGCCCGACTCGATCTTCCATTGTCAAGGTTCATGGGTTCCATATCTAGCCTCCAGATACTATAATTTGTGCGGTAGGTGCCCCACTATGATTTATAGGCTTGTCGAAATTCAAATTCAACCGGTCCTTCCTTTTCTGGCCCATTAATGCTAGATTGATCATAGATTGCTCATACTTTGTAACTTAATGACCCACTGCCCCCTTCTTTTTGTTGTAACTTGGAGATCTTATCATGAACAGTCACGGCAATGATCACTTCCTCGCTTGTCCGTGCAACAGCGCATCCCCTTCTACACAACCATGACCCTTGTGACATATCGTTTCTACACGCTGTGGAGTACCAAGAAAGGTATGTTTTGATGGTTGTTTCGGTATCTTTTCATGAAAACTCAAAATCCTTTTGCATAGGAAACTTAGATAATGATAAGAACTTATGATGAAACACGAGAGATTAATAAGAAGCACTAATAAAAGTCGTTTCTATGTGTAGGAGGGTGGAGAAGCGGAAGGTGGCCATTCCAAAAGTAAACATAAAGACGAGCTAACTGCTGTCCCTTTGACAGAAGACCGGAAGCGAACCGGATTGACACGAATCAGCCCAAGAAAGGACATGGAGATACCAGTGCAGAACAGAAGAAGGAATAAGTAACGCAACATTAATGATTCTGTGAATCCCTCAGGATCTTAGATCCCGAGGGATCGCTATTTTACCTTTTCTGTATCTAGATGTCTTCGCCATTTATCTTATAAAAGGGATAGCACTGTTGGTTACGGGGGTGTAATTTCTTTAAGAAAGATCTGGACTATGTTCTTTATGTTCTGTTGAAGACTTGAGTTCCTGTACTTTTATTGCATGCTTTAATACAGACTTTTCCACTTTTTATCTTTGAGCGCGGATCCATCTTAAACGGTGTACCCCTGTAGGCTAAGGGCCCGGCCCTAGAGGACACTTGCTCTTGTATTATTACGCATGGTTTCCGTGTGGTTTGTGCATAGAAGTAATTTGGTAATCTGCTATGTTTTGAGAATATTCTATTACATGCTCTGTAGTGATTAAGCCATTTCGTGTTCTTGAACTTTATATCGATGCTATGTTATTTTACTAATTCTTTAAGTATTGATTAATTCCTACAGGACACTATTACTTTATTACAGAACTCTTTGCGATTGTGTTTTGCATTATAACGAGTCACCTGGAAAAGTCTGTTTCATATGGTTATCGAATGTGACTATTCTTTATTATGAGATGCAGTCGTATGTGTTTTAACAGAAGCAGATTAAGTATGGTGTGTTTCTAAGGTTCTATAGTATTGTTCCATCATATAAGATTGAGGGATTGGTGTTTTGATTGGCATGGTTAAATAGAGTTGCAGCTTAAAGAACTCAGTTATTATTTATTTTGATTGCTATTCTATACCTGAATTGTTGTTCCATTTACTTGTTGTTCCATTTACTTGCTGTTCCATTTACTTGTTGTTCCATTTATTTGCTGTTCCATTTCCAGATTGCTAATTTGTTGTTTCTTGAGGACAGACTTAGGCTGTAGTGGACCCAATCATCTACTACTTGGTCCCCAGACCTCTGATCTGCTCTCATCAGTTATGAAAGGGATGTGTTATTGCTACCAAGCCCTTGGCTGATGTGTTGTTCCATTTCATTGTCATTTCTTTTATCTGTTGTTTCATTTCTAATCATTAAGAACGATCCCATGCTGTAACGAGCCCAACATCTGCTATTTCGCTCCCAGACCTCTGATTTATTCTCATTAGTTATGAAAAGGATGGGTTATTTCTACCGAACCTTTGGCTGATGTAATACATGGTATGATTTGGTCTTTTGAAGTAGTTAAGTTGTAGATTTGCATTAATTTACTCGCGTAGCTTTTAAATAGCTGTACTACAAGCATTACTCTAGCAAATGCTAGCCTCAGACTGAGACACCCTTTGAAATAACCAGATGATCCCGGATTGACATATTAATGTGAGGTAACTAGAGGTGAAAGAGACCCTTTTTATAGCTCTACATTTTGGCGCCGTTGCCGGGGAAGGAGTGTAGCCATTTTTCTTTTCCAAGGTAGTGTACGAACCTGCTAGGGAAGAATTGGGTTTTGAAAACGGAAGGTAAGAACCTACGTGCGGAGCATGTAAAAGCCCTGCTCCTTTGCCCGCTTTCCTGTAGATTTGTTGTTATCTGCTTAAAAATTGGTAGTTAAATTGAGTGCATGACTAAGCAGAAAAAGCTAGAGAAAAATCCCAAACCGTTACCAAAACCAGAAAAAGCTAAGGGACCGGTGACCCTTGGTTGATCGACATACATAGACGAAATCTATAAGAAAGCCGAATCTCAGCCTTCAGTAGGACCCAGGAAAGTTACTTCCAAACAACCTACTAGTTCCCTTCAGGCCTCAGGCTCACCATCTGAAGCCTTTGCTGAGGTCCATAGTCAGACTGATGAACAGGGCTTTCAAGAAATTGAAAATTCTATTCCAAAACGACTGCAGGAAGGGAACCTAAGTAATCTTTGTGAAGGAGAAGGGAAAACAGGGGAAATTGGAGAGCCAAGATCTCCTCCTAGGATAACTCAGCCATTAAATAGCCTAGACAAGGGGAGCGCAATAAAAATTATTATTGAAGACATGAGAATTCCAGATAGAAGAAGTGCTATTAAAACTATTCCTGTTAAAAACATTCCTCCTCAACCTAGGAATACCCTCTTAGATCTTTCGGAATGTTATTGGCATATATTTGATCCAATGGCTCAAAATCTGCCAAACACCCAAACCTCTACATTACAATACCCCATAGTGGATTCCGCAGCAAATGCTCCTATGAAAGCAATTCCCCTTCAACACATTCCTACATTTCATGGACTGACATCAGAGGATGCCGATGCATTCTTATTAGAATTTGATGTGCTATGCAGGGGATATGATTACACCACTGACCCCCAGAAACTAAAATTGTTCCCCTCCACGTTGAAAGGGGAAGCTTTAAGATGGTTTATGGGATTAGGTGGCGGAGTTATAAATAACTGGGAACAAATGAAAGAGTCTTTCCTAAATAAATATCAAGATTACTATAGGTCTAAAGAACTAAAAGATGAAATATTTCAGATGATAGCTAGACCCAATGAAACATTAGAGGAATACGTGGAGCGTTTCCAGTATAATCTGCAAAGATCCCCTTAGGCATCGTTGCCTTTGCCTGACAATGTGTTGAAAACAAAATTAATAAGGGGCATGAAAGAACAGTGGATTGAAACATTAAACATTATGGGAAAAGGGGATATATATCAGGAAAGTTTTGCTGACATAATTGATTTATGTATTAGGAGTTTGAGAGGCAGTACACGAACCAAACCAGCAGAACACGATCAATTTGCACGAGAAAACAAAATTTCATCAAAAGGAGTAACACGTGTGGAAATTGGGAATTTATTTGAAAATTTTAAAACTAATATACTAGGAACACTGACTACACAATTGGACGTTTTGCAGGCTAAGCAGAAACAAATGGAGGCAGAACAAAATTTAGTAATCTTTTGCCCCAGGTGCAGGAAGAAGCATAGCCATAGGAGTGTCCATTAGATATAGTTCATACATGCGCCATTTGTACAAGGGATCACTCTACAGAAAGTTGTCCCTCATTACCTGGACTGAAAGCGGTATATAAGGAAGCAGAAGAAGAACTAGAGGAAGTATATCTACTTAACCAGCGTCATCAGTGGCAGCCTCGACAAACTGGTATGTTCTCAGACCCAACTTCTTCTTTTCAGTATCTGCAGTACAATACTCAACAGTATAATACATGGCAAAGTCAGTTTCAACCCCCATTTCCAAATTGGTCACCACAGTCATACCCTTCTGTAAACCCGTGGCTAAATCAGGCAGGCCAATCTGGCTGGTCGAATCCTCCTTATCCCCCACCATACTGGCAGAACAACCCATATCCACCGCAATGGACTCCCCCCACTTCAAAAAGTTCACTCTAGCAGAATAACTAGCAGAGACCAACACAACAGCCAGTAGGAAACATTGCTTTCCCTCAACCTACACTACTAGCTTTACAGCAAAACCCCCAATCCGATCTCAGACCCCAACTCCCAGCCCAGCCCAATCCCAATCCAAATAAAAGACCGATCCAAGCACTCCAAATTTTAGAAACGCCAGAATAAGGACCCGATCTGAGGGAGTGCAATGATCTGCAGCTAAGATCTGGGCGTATTATTCAAACAGAGGGAAACAAAACAATTCAGATTGAAGATCAGTTACCTAGAGAACAACTGTTATAAGAAGAGGATAAAAATAGACAACAAACTCAAAATCAAGCAACTACATCCTCTCCCCCATTCCCAGAACGTCTAGTCATACATCGACCTATACAGCAACCTAATTTTGACATTCTGGGAGAATTAAAAAATTTGTACATAAAAATCCCATTCCTTCAGGCCATTCAGGATATCCCCATATATGCTAAAACTATCAAGGAATTGTGCATAAAAAGACCGAGAAGGAATGTAATAGATAATCCAAGAGTTCAGGTAGTCAACACTTTATCTGACCTATTATCAGGAAAGGAAACACCTATTAAGTATGAAGACCCAGGTAACCCAATAGTAACTGTTCAAATTTATGGCAAAACCTTAACCAATGCTTTAGTTGATCTTGGAGCTGCAATTAATATATTGACCACTTCTACTTGTCAAAAATTAGGAATTACATCTACAGAACCCACTTCAACTTTGCTGGAACTGGCTGATCGATATGTGGTTAGACCAGAAGGCATATTGCATGATGTTATGGTCTCAGTTGATTCTTGGGAATACCCAACTGATTTTCTGATAATAAACCCTAAAACCCGACTAGATGGACATCCATTGATCTTAGGAAGGCCTTGGCTTGCTACCTTTGATGCCTATATTGGTTGTCGGCAAGGAAACATGGTCATAACTAAGGGGGAAGATATTAAGAACTTAGTACTATATCCCCCAGCGCAGCCAAGCATCACAATAGTCAAAACTAATAGGCACCTTGTATCATATCTTACTGACAACATTAGATCTCCATTAACTATACAAGAGGCGCTAGAGTTCAAAAATCAAACAGAAGATGATGCCATCAGTAACTTTATTAGTCAAACTGAACCCACATCTCGTACCCAGTGTCATATGATAAAAGCAGCATTTGATAACGAAGTAGAAGAGGAACCTCTGAAAGATGCGCATGACCATACAATCCCTGTCACTTCAGTTGCACAAAGTAAAATAGTAGAAATAGAACCTAGGAAGACCTTAAACATTAACGCCAACCTTACACCGGAACAAGAAACAAAACTCATCCATATTTTAACAAAATATAAAAATGCATTTGCATGGGATTACCCCGATATGAAAGGAATTGATCCTCAATTGTGTACACACCACATCTACATAGAAAATGATGCAAAACCTGTTAGAAAGCCTCAGAGAAGACTAAACCCTCATCTAAAAGAAGTAGTAAAAGCTGAGCTCCAAAAACTTTTAGATGTTAACTTTATCTACCCTATCTTTGATAGTAAATGGGTCTCCCCGCTTGTGGTGGTACCGAAAAAGAATGGGAAGTGGAGAATCTATGTGGAATATAGAGAACTAAACAAGGCAACACTGAAAGATCACTTTCCTCTCCCATTCATCGATCAAGTATTGGACACTTTGGCAGGCAAGAAATTATTTTCTTTTCTTGACGGCTTCAGTGGGTATAGCCAAATACAAATTGCCCCTGAAGATCAAGATAAAACTACTTTTACTTGTCCTTGGGGAACGTTTGCTTACCGAGTTTTACCTTTTGGTTTATGTAATGCCCCTTCCACATTCCAAAGGGCTATTCTTAGCATATTTGCAGATCTAATAAATGAAGGATTGGAAGTATATATGGATGATTTCAATCCATACGGAGAGGAGTTTGATCCAGCATTGGAAACACTAGAAAAACTCCTACAACGTTGTATAGCTACGAGGCTTTGTCTAAGCCATGAAAAATGTTACATGATGATGACAGAAGGACTTATTCTAGGACACTATATTTCAGCAGCCGACATTCAGGTAGACCTAGCCAAAATCCAAATACTTTTTCTTATTCCTACTCCTACTACTCAAACAGAGGTACGTATCTTTCTTGGATTCTCTGGTTATTACAGAAGATTTATAGAACATTATTCACGTATTGCTGCACCATTGTATGCACTAACTGGTAATATTGATTTCCTTTGGACAGAGAAATGCGAACGTGCTTTCAATGACCTAAAAAAGCTTGTATCTACAGCCCCAGTCCTTCGCAGACCAAACTAGGGATTTGCCATTCCAGATATCATCCGATGCCTCAGATACAACCATTGGAGCGGTCCTTGGTCAGGAGGAGGATAGAAACCATATGCCATTTATTACATTAGCAAAAATCTATCCCCTGCTGAATTAAATTATACTGTAACTGAAAAGGAATTTCTAGCTGTTATACATGCTATCAATAAATTCAGACATTACATCACTGGATATCCCGTTATCTTGTACACAGATCATTCTGCTATAAAGTATTTAGCAAATAAACCTGTCAAAAATGGCAGAATAACCAGATGGCTGATTTTATTGTAGGAGTTCGACATTACAATCAAGGATCGACCTGGCAAAGAAAACCCGGTAGCTGATTTCCTCTCAAGAATGCCAAAACCAGTCGATGCAGTGACAGTTGAAGATCAGTTTCCAGATGAGCATCTCTTTGCTGTTGCTATTCAAACACCCTGGTATGTTGATGTTGCCAATTACCTAGTAGTAGGTAAGTTACCAAAACACCTAACCCCTAATGAGCGAAAATAGATTGTCCAACGAAGTACCAGATTTTCCTGGATTGGAGGTTATTTGTTTCACACAGGGGTAGACATGCAAATTAGGAGGTGCGTTCGACAAGATGAAATCTTTGATATATTAAAAGCATGCCATGATCAACCATGTGGTGGACATTTTGCTGATCATAGGACTGCACATAAAGTGTTACATACAGGGTATTATTGGCCCACAATTTTTAAAGATGCAAAGAAATTTGTCCAAGCATGTGATAGTTGCCAGAGGGCGGGATGCCCTAGTCACTCAGATGAGATGCCCTTGAAACTACAGTTAGTCATTGAACCATTTAAGCGATGGGCCCTTGATTTTGTGGGGCCAATCAACCCACCATCAAACCAAAAAATATACATTCTAGTGGCAACAGAATATGTCACCAAGTGGGTTGAAGCAGAAGCCTTGCCCAGAGCTACAAAAGAATCCGTTATACAGTTCCTGCTCTATCTATTTGTGCGTTATGGCCTCCCTAGAGAGATAATCACAGATGGAGGGCCACAGTTTGCTGGAACAGAATAGCAGCAACACTCAACAATTATCATGTTCAGCACAAAATGACCACCCCATATCACCCACAGGCAAATGGGCAAGTAGAAAGCAGCAACAAGATAATAGAAACAATTCTAACCAAAACAGTTGCATCACATAGACGCGATTGGGCTGCCAGACTACTAGAAGCACTGTGGGCTTATAGAACAACATGGAGAAGCACCACTGGCCACTCACCTTACCAGCTTATGTTTGGAAAACAACCTATCTTTCCTATAGAATTTGAAATCCAGACATTACGAACAGCACAAGAAGTGGGGTTAGACTTAACCGAGGTGCAAACTAATCGATTGCAACAGATTAATGAGCTGGATGAAATTAGACTCTCTGCACTTCAACATACTGCCCTGATACAGTAGCAAAGAGCTAAGTGGCATGATGCTCTCATCAAAAACAGAGTCTTCCATGAAGGAGACTGGGCTCTTTTATATGACTCTAGATTTCAGGACTTCCCCGGGAAACTCCAGACTCGTTGGTTGGGACCATATGAAATTCAAAAAGTACATGACAATGGTACCCTCACACTGATTACCATTGATGGTTCTGGGTATACCTTTAAGGCAAACGGCCACCGAGTCCGTCTCTATCGCAAACCACTCACCCGGGAGTCCTTCTGCCAGCAATTACGCCAAGATTCAGATATGGAGATCTTACAGGAGGAAGACAAGTCTCCCCCACCGGTAGCTCACTAAGAAGTTTACTTCTCCTTACAATTTGTATATAATTGTTAGAATTATGTTTATACATATTTTTTTTCAGCATGTTGTGATTTTTGCTGTTCCTTTTCCAAAAGGAACAACACTTGTGATTTTTGCTATTCCTTTTCCAAAAGGAACAACACTTGTGATTTTTGTTGTTCCTTTTCCAAAAGGAACAACACTTTTGATTTTTGTTGTTCCTTTTCCAAAAGGAACAATACTTTTGATTTTTGTTGTTCCTTTTCCAAAAGGAACAACACTTTTGATTTTTGTTGTTCCTTTTCCAAAAGGAACAGCACTTGTGATTCTTGTTGTTCCTTTTCCAAAAGGAACAACACTTGTGATTCTTGTTGTTCCTTTTCCAAAAGGAACAACACTTGTGATTTTTGTTGTTCCTTTTCCAAAAGGAATAGCACTTGTGATTTTTGTTGTTCCTTTTCCAAAAGGAACATCACTTGTGATTTTTTCTGTTCCTTTTCCAAAAGGAACAACACTTGTGATTTTTTCTATTCCTTTTCTAAAAGGAACAACACTTGATTATTTTTGTTGTTCCTTTCTAAAAAAGAACAGCATTTGTGTGTTTTTGCTATCTCCGCAAGAAACAAAATTGTTTGATTTTTGTCGGTATTGTTCCAAAAGAATGGCACTTGTTTGATTTTACTGAACGACACCAGTGATTCCCACTGCTCCTTTCTCCAAACGAGCAACCATTGTTGTGCCCTTCCTTGAAAAAGCACTACTCATAATATTTGAAACAGCTTGTTCCTTCTCAAGGATGCAGAATGCTGATGATCTTTCGAGTCTTTTTGAACACAACTATCTATTTATGTGATGAAAACAAAAGCACAGTATACAGAAATCGGTAAATCACAAATCGTTATCCTTATAAGTAACTGCCTTGAATTGGTGAAAGGACGTAAGGAAAAGTTATGCTTATTTGTCACCTTTTGTTGCCATTGCTCCACTAACTCTGTTTTGATCGGTTATCTCTATCATGCTGATTCTCTTATCTATTTTTATCATTCGTCAATAAGATCAAAGAGTCTATACCTTCCTATTGGGATTTTAAGACTTCTTCCACCATTCCTACTCTTAAGGAGTGTTGAACCACCCTTTGTGTATAAACAGGAAAGGTTCTTTATTAAAACGAAGAAAAAAAAGCAAAGCAGTTTTGTCAAATTGCAGGATAGGGAGTCTCATTACGAGCTGGCCTACCATGATCATCATGATGGAAGTGAAGTGGCATTCCCACTAAGGCCACCACACCCAAGAAATGGTCCAGGAGGTATATCAAAATAAATAAATAACCCTTGGAACAGGAGGTCTCACCAAGAGCCGGCCTGCCCACTATTTGCTCCTTCCTCGTGAATGGAACTATGACTTACTGGTTACCAAGCCTGCATAGTGGCCTACAGTTTTGACATCACATAACACTTCCTCGCATACGCAAAGGACTATGGTTCCCGGGGTGAAATAAACAAATCTTCCAAGGTTATGGACACCTGTTAGCAGCAGAGCCCTGTTAATGGTATTGAAGTCGTAACGTTTACACCAATGGGTAAGCAAATTAGAACCTTTGTATGTTATAACATGATAATTTAATTACCCAACCATATACCGCATGACTATTTATTACCGCCAATCATTACGGAGCTAGTGACAGTGACCGCATGGGGCTCGCTCATTATGGAAAATGTCTATTCCCGAACTTCCATCAACTCACCGCAGTCACTTACGTATTAAAAGCGATTTAACTTTTCACCTCGATTCCAGTAATACACTGTTTTTGCAGACATGGCATATTTTCATAAGCTGTTCCATAAAGGCCTCACGGACGAAGCAGACGCTGCTTCTTTATTTGACGGCTGGGATAGCCTATCATATTGCAGGGGGGGAGTAACCTCATTATTCCCCAGAATACGTGTCAGCCCGTCTTTCGAGAAGATCTTGTACTTGAGCACAGCACGGCTCAATGGTATGATCGTTTGCCATTTTTCTTTTCTTCTGCATGAATCGTTGTTTGAATTTATTTCCATTGCATATGCCATTGCATTTAAATTTGAACGAGAAACATGCCACCATCTTCTCTGCGTCTTAACAAACAACTGTTGTTCCTTTGAGAATTTGCAAGTGAAGCCATGGGTGGAAGGTCAGTCCGCAGAAAACCACAAACATTGATTGTTTCAGCTGCAGCCCGAAGAATTCTGAAGAAAGCAGGATGGTTGACCTACCTCAACCGCCTGAAGGAGTCTAATGAAACTGTGGCAAAGGAATTCATACAAACCCCGCAGGAAGAACACTCCACAATCAGAGGAAAATGAATAGAGGTCAGGGACGACATAGTAGCAAAAGTTACTGGATTACCGGCCACAGGACCAATATGGACAATAAAAAAGGAAAGGTTGTAGAAGATTGTGGAAATCTTTCAGGACGAAGGCCAGAGTTTAACAGTTCGAGGAAAGGGGGTGCTACCAGCGACGCTAGGAGAGCCATGGGCGGAATTGGCGAAAATTGTCCAGAGCTACATTACTTGCGAGGGCAGAAAAGACATGGTAAGACCATGACTTCTAAAACTCCTAGCTGTCTTAAAACAAAAATGTTCTGTGAATTTACCTGCATTGCTTAATTCGCTATTGCATGATGTGGCACAAAGTATGAAAAAGGCACAGCACAAAGAATCTGTGGTTAGCCACCACGGATTAATTCGCTTGATAGTAAGCCACAGTCTTACCCAGCAGCAGAGCAGCTGGGAAGAACTAATTGATATTATTAATGAAAGGACGGCCACATCTGGACGCCCAGAAAAACGAAAACAAATTGATAGCACACCCCAACGCCCTGAGAAATGAAAGAAGGACACTTGCACAGAAGTGCAAGCTGAAAAACAAGCCGAAAAGAACTTGAGAAACAACTCGACGCTGGTACATCTGAACAACCAGCAAAACGTAGAAAGTCGGCACGGCTTGCAGGGATATAAGCAGAACTAAAGAAACCCTGGGCTCACACAAGCCAAGCAATAGAAATTATAGATGAACAATCGGCAGAGACAGATACAGAAGAAGAAAGTAACGAGGACGTAGAACAGCCCACAGGGATAGAGGCGGAAGAAGAAAACAGCAGAGTAACAGAGCAGTCCACCGAAGAAGAAACAAAAGAGGAAGATGAAGAACAGTCAGCGGAAATAGAGCAGGATGAAGAAGAAGGAGACGAGACGGAAGAAGTAGAGCGGCCCGAGCAGGAGGAAGGAATGGAACAGCAGGGGGAAGCCCAATACAGAACCTAATAGGGGAAGATGAATTGGCCAATATTCTAGCCAATATGGGTGAGTATGGCCAGCCCCTGAGTCCATCCAACCTCCAGGCCGAAGAAGAAACCCAGGAAAAATATGCACCCAAGGAAGTGCATGCAGAAGAAGCAGAAATAGAAATTTCACCCGTCCATGATGAGAAGGAAACAGAAAATATCAGGCAGGAACATCCTGTTCCTAGTCATAAGGCACCAGAGGAGAATCGGGAGGAAATAAGGGCAAAGGAAGAATTGGCCCAAGAAGCAACAAAGCCAAGAAAGGTTCTTACCCCGGATCAGCCACCCCAAGAAGAAAAACCAGAAATTAGTCACACTCCAACCCACGGCAAACAGTCAGCTATTCTTTCTAAGAAGTTGATGGAAATAAGGGAATTGCAAAAGGAAAAAGGGACACTGTTAAACGTGATAGTCAGGCTTCACCAGCAGATTAAGCTTCTAAAAGCAAGACAAAGGGGGGTAGGGACCTCAGCAAGAAAAGGTTTGGCCATGCCAATAAGACCCCGTAAGAATAAGAGGCGAAGAACTGGGAGTCGTTCCACTACCCAAAACCCTGACAGAAGCCAAACTGTTGTTCCAATTGAAACAGAAGACCAGACTGCTGTTCCATTTGAAAAGGAACAGCAGTGGGCTGGAGTTCGTGTTAAAATTGAAAAAGATGATAAGGTGGTTCAGACTGAGGCACCACCTTCGGGAGTAATAAGGGTTATGAATTCAAAACAACGTAAAAAGAAAGTCCAAGTAAAACTCCCAGCCTCCACGGATGCATGGAAAAAGGACCCAAAAACAAGAACCCTTCACCATCATTTGAAGCAAGCCCAGTAAGAAGCAGAAAAGCTCAGGGAACAAACGGTCCCCCGTGAAAAGTATGAGGAATTACAGCAGTAGTTAAGGAATGTCAACTTGTCAGAAAGACAAGCCTTCGAAGGATGGCGAAAGGAGCAAGAGAAAGTCACTAAGGTAACTCGTAGATTAGATGTAGTTATTAAACAAATGGATACCTTGTGTGCTCTGTAAAATGATGCCCTAGCATGTAGAGCCCCTGCCAAAAATTATGCCTTGTTTCTAATGGAAAGATACTTGCAATTGAAAATTAAGGCCGTTAGGGCAGGTGCTCCTATAGAAATTAACAATATAGATGATTTTATAAACCGCTGTAAGCATTATGGGGTAAAAGTAAAAAGGTTATTGTGTGAATTTTATCTGCATAACCTTGTACTAGAACAAGAGACTGAGCTAAACCCTGGCCCTTTTATTGGAGACATTCAATTACAAGCATTCATTTCATTTGCAGTCAATCAAATTAAATGGCTCAAAGCCTACAATGCATTTCAGAGACAAGAAAACGGATTAGACCTATGAGTAAGAGCTGAGCCTAGAGACCCGGAACAGTTATGGAGAAGTCATAGAAATCTAATGAGGACTCTAGGGGTGATTGAAGCACTAGGACCCATGCATGAATCAATCATTCGGCAAGGGCTTGAGTTCTTTGCTTCTATCAAAGACCCTGCCATTGAAGCAGCTAAATTTCGATACCGAGTATCTAATCCGAACATTCAGCTCAGAGAGCCATTTAAGTATGAAAATTTCAAGCTTGCTGCTTACCGATTCTCCCTCTATGGTGAAATTGTTTTGAGGGCAGGGCCATCCTGGTTAGGATATAGGCTCCAAAGTCCAATCATTTGGCATCCTGCACCTGGATACCAAGCCCTGTATGAGATGCCTGAGGGCCAGACGAGCCATTTCTTTGATCATCTAGTTTCACATCATGGGTGTAGGCCCCCACACGAGATTCCATCTCCAGCCTACTCCCTCACTACTCTGCATGTCAACTATAATGTTTTCATGAGGCCATGAAAAAGGGTAAGCTGGGGGGTGCGTGGAGTACCAAGAAAGGTATGTTTTGATGGTCATTTCGGTATCTTTTCATGAAAACTCAAAAGCCTTTTGCATAGGAAACTTAGATAATGATAAGAACTTATGATGAAACATGAGAGATTAATAAGAAGCATTGATAAACATCATTTCTATGTGCAGGAGGGTGGAGAAGCGGAAGGTGGCCATTCCAAAAGTAAAGATGAAGACGAGCTAACTGTTGTCCCTTTGACGGAAGACCGGAAGCGAACCAGATCGACATGGATCAGCCCAAGAAAGGACACGGAGATACCAGCGCGGAATAGAAGAAGGAAGAAGTAACGCAGCATTAATGATTCTGTGAATCCCTCAGGATCTTAGATCCTGAGGGATCGCTATTTTACCGATTTCTGTATCTAGATGTCTCCGCCATTTCTCCTATAAAAGGGATAGCATTGTTGGTTACGGGGGTGTAATTTCTTTAAGAAAGATCTGGACTATGATCTTTATGTTCTGTTGAAGACTTGAGTTCCTGTACTTTTATTGCATGCTTTAATACATACTTGTTCACTTTTTGTCTTTGAGCCTGGATCCATCTTAAGCGATGTACCCCTGGAGGCTAAGGGCCTGGCCCTGGAGGACACTTGCTCTTGTATTATTACACGTGGTTTCCGTGTGGTTTGTGCATAGAAGTAATTTGGTAATCTGCTATGTTTTGAGAATATTCTATTACATGCTCTGTAGTGATTAAGCCATTTCGTGTTCTTGAACTTTATATCGATGCTATGTTATTTTACCAATTCTTTAAGTATTGATTAATTCCTACAAGACACTATTACTTTATTACAAAACTCTTTACAATTTTGTTTTTCATTATAATGAGTCACCCGGAAAAGTCTGTTTCACATGGTTATCGAATGTGACTATTCTTTATTATGACATGCAGTCGTATGTGTTTTAACAGAAGCAGATTAAGTATGGTGTGTTTCTAAGGTTCTATAGTATTGTTCCATCATATAAGATTGAGGGATTGGTGTTTTGATTGGCATGGTTAAATAGAGTTGCAGCTTAAAGAACTCAATTATTATTTATTTCGATTGATGTTGTATTCCTGAATTGTTGTTCCATTTACTTGATGTTCCATATACGTGTTGTTCCATTTACTTGCTGTTCCATTTATTTGCTATTCCATTTCTAGATTGCTAATTTGTTGTTTCTTGAGGACAGACTTAGGTTGTAGTGGACCCCAGCATCTGCTACTTGGTCCCCAAACCTCTGATTTTCTCCCATCAGTTATGAAAGGGATGTGTTATTGCTACCAAGCCCTTGGCTGATGTGTTGTTCCATTTCATTGTCATTTCTTTTATCTACCGTTTCATTTCTAATCATTAAGAATGATCCCAGGCTGTAGCGAGCCCAGCATCTGCTATTTCGCTCCCAGACCTCTGATCTATTCTCATCAGTTATGAAAAGGATGGGTTATTGCTTCCGAACCTTTGGATGATGTAATACTTGGTATGATTTGGTCTTTTGAAGTAGTTAAGTTGTAGATCTGCATTAATTTACTCACGTAGATTTTAAATAGTTGTACTACAAGCATTACTCTAGAAAATGCTAGCCTCAGACTGAGACACCCTTTGAAATAACCAGATGATCCTGTATTGACATATTAATGTGAGGTAACTAGAGGTGAAAGAGACCCTTTTTATAGATCTACACACGCACCCTTGTTGTCGTGCAGCTCCCTCAGAGAATGCTTTATCATCGCATACTCTCTTTCAATTGTTTGGGGTGGTGAGACTATACTTTGGTCGGTTAGTCAGGCTATCAGCCTGCTCATGTAGAGCTTTAGGAGACTACCATTTACTCTTCCAGCGAAGGGCTCTCCATTAAGCTTGCTGCGCTGGACCGCGCCTCCATCTATGACTTCTTTGATGACATATGGTCCTAACCAATGCATCCAGAGCTTTCTAGGGAATTTATCGAACTTGTTGTCATAGAGTAATACTAAATCCTTTTCTTTGAATGTGCGCCACTTGATATGTGGTCGTGCCAAGCCTTTTCACGCTGTTTTTGTACTTGCTGATGGAATCCTGCCAGAAACTGTTCCTCCTCTAGTTCTTCTAGTTGCACGAGCCTTTCTTCTAATGCTCCACAATCTTCCATGCTTGTTATTGCTATGATTCACCAACTAGGTACAATGTATTCCATTGGCATGGTGGCTTCCATGCCGTAGACTCACCAGAAAGGTGTCTGACCCGTCAATTTCTTGCATGTGGTTCGGTATGCCCATAGCACAATAGGTACATGAAAATCCTAATCGTTGCACTTTGCATTGTAGATCTTGGTCAAGCAGTGTCTAAATTTTTTTTGAAAGCTTCAACTATCTCATTCGCGTGTGGATGATACAACGTACTTTGTCGATGATATACCTAGAATTCCTTGGTAAGTACGCTGATAGTTTCATTTAGGAAGTGCGTTCCGTAGTCGCTCATTAGCATTTTTCTACATCCAAACTGTGTTAGAACATTCTCAAACAAGAATTTCCTAGCTGTAGCAGTTGTGCAGTCCTTAACTCATTGTGCTTCCACCCATTGAGTCAAGTATTCTGTTGCAGTGATGATATAACACGCACCCGTCTTTCCCTGAGGCGTGATGAGCCTCACCTGTTGTTACACAAAAAATTGTCACTATGAGTCTATCATCACTCATACATACTGTTAACACTCAGGTTATTCCCTGCTTCCTAAATGGAATACGGCCGAGGTAACCACTGACCAATCTTTCAGCTACAGATCCTAGCCTACCTGTAACCAGAGATGGCTCTCTCTTTATACTTTAACTTCGTTGGTGGATGATCTTAGGCTAGTTATGGTGTGTTGTTCTATTTGGGTTTCGTGGGTTGGTGAATTCAAATAGAGCTGAGGTATAGATTATAGAACAATTTGATACATTGGGCAATGGAGTTGAGGTAATGTGCTGCTAAAAAATGTTTATGAAAGCAGAGTGTTGTTGTAGAGCCAGACAGGCATCTCTGGAACAATTTTTTAGATTTATGTAATGAAGTTATGGAATTAGTAAGTGAAAGGCAATTAAGAATATTTCACTATGCTAACAAAGGAAAAATGAAAGTATTGCTTAAGAGCAGTTAAGAATTCTTAAACAATATTCACAATGATAGAATTAGTTTAGACATGAGAAATTAAGAATTCATATCCATGCCTAATCCAGAAGAAAACATATTTAGAAATAGAGATTGAGCATAGGTTGTTCAAACAAATCCTAGGCTATTCTTTTTATCTATTCACTATGATCATGAAAACATATGAATTATGGAATACACAGAGAAACGCATTAACAGTTCAGAATGACTTATTGTTCCAGCAAATGACACAGGAATTCTGTAGCACAACAGAGCTATTCATTTCGATCTTCAGACAGCACAGGAACCAGGAATTCTACCAGCAATTTGTATTATCAAAAATGTCTCAAGTATACAATAGAGCTCTTCAGAAAGAGTTTCACTACAATCGACCCTCAATACGTTCTCTGAGGGGATATATATACAAAATAGGATACAAAATATCTCAATAGTGAGTTATTGTGCAATAAATTGCACCACCAACTCTCTTACAACAAGTAAATGAAAAACATAATTATAGCATTTAATGCTGAGATGGTAGCTATCTATCTGTCAGACAACTTTTGACTTTATGGCTCAGGAAAGTGGGTTGTAGCTGTGCCTTTAATTCTGCGTTAATTGAGCCTACTATCTGGGTGCTTTGGTGAGTCACTTGTACGGATGCTCCCTGTGATACCTGCGTGTTGATCTGTCTGCTGACCTGTGCTGTGATCGAGACTTTATTTTTTCAAAAAAGGAATAACATAGTGGTATTATCTGGGCAGAATTTCCAGCATTGCCTGCCACAAATCAGCTGGAGGTAGCTGATGCCTCCTTATTTTGACCAGTGTTTCATCTGCTTTTGTATATCTATATAAGTTTGGAGGCACCTGAAACAGATGATTTATCTCATGTTCAATAAAAAATAGATTTTCTAACTTGTCATACAGAGACTGCCCAAAGGGAGGCCCTGCTTCTTCTGTGGAGCTGCTGGATGCTGTTATTTGATTTTCAACATAATTGTTGATCCTTGTCATATACTGATTATATGACAGCAGCTGTCCTGTGCTAGTCACTAGGCTTGGCAGTCCTTTGTCCTGGAATATTGTCATTTTTTCCCTGAATTCATCAATTTCTGCTTTCATTTCCTGACATTTTCTCTCCAGATTTTGAGTGAAGTTCCTCAAGGTCAGCACTTTCTTAGCTGTCAGGATTGTATCTGTTCTGCTATTTATCTCTAGAGCTGCCAACTCCTCCCTAGTGCGGTTATTGAGGAAGTGTATCATTTTATTGGCTTGCTCAGGCATGATTCCCAGTGTTGTTCTGGCTCTTTGTATCTCCACATGAGCCATGCCTATTAGTTCATCCTGCTCATATATTGCCTAGATTGACCTCCATTGGTCCTGTATTGATTCGCCAATTTTGGCCCAAATTATCTTCTTTATTTCTGCTAAGGTATTGCCCAGGAGCAATTCCTTTTCCAAAGTTTTGACTTTGGCCTCTAAGGCCTTTATTTCTCTTCATTTTTCTACCATTGTCATCTTGGATTTATCATAGCTGGTCTCCAGCTTGGCCAGTCTATCCTTGGCTTCATTTATTTCTGTTACTTGAGTCTCAAGCTCTTTGACAGCTTTCATCAAGTCCTCCATACTCATGCTGGATTCTGCTGCTGTTGTTGCTTTTGCTGTTGCTCTTGTTGCTGATGTAGCTGTGGTTGGTGCTGGAATGGCAGGAGGGGCTGCTGCTACTTGTGTAGGAGGGGCAGGTCCAAGAGTGGTAGATGTTTGAGGGGGCTAGGAGGCTGACTCCCCTTCCTTGTCTTGCAATGCCTTCTCTAATTCTGCTTCCATTTGCAATATTCTTTGATTCATGACCAGAAGCAGCTCCATGCCATCATCTACTTCATTTTCTTGTGCAAGTTATGTTGTTTATTGGTGAATGGTAGGAGGCAATTTTGCCTGCTTTCTTAGTGCAGCAATTTCATCCTCTTTTTCCTTCATAAGGGCCCTAACACCCTTTGGATCCTTTGGGTCATGTCTCAGATCAATGATTATGTCTTCCAAAGTCTTTATTCTATTGTCCTTTGCAGAGGAAGACAACCTTTCCAAATCAAGCTGTGTATTTGTGTTCTTAAGTGCTTCTTTTAACTGATGGGCCAGCATGGCCCTGTCTACAAGCATTGCATACACCATTTCCCCAGTCTATTTGTGCAGCTCAATCTGATCCATGGGGTGTATGTCTTTAGAAAAGACCTCCAAGTTTGTTCTAAAGTAATCTGCAGAGGTTTTGGGATGTGGAACTTTAGGCTTTAAATGAGCAAAAATCATTTTTTCCTCTTTGAGATCATAGGTAGCCATCAATCTTTGTTTTTTGGCTGGAGTTGCCTTCAAGAATTGATCATAGAGTTGCACTCTCAACAATTCATTCTGTGCCTTGATCTCCATGAAGCTTCCTTTGATTGAGCTAGTGGCAATCTGCTGGCTTGATTGACTTTCTCTGCTGTGGCTTTCTGCCCTTTCCTCATTGATATCTCCCTCCTCTGTTTCAAGGTCAATCCTTGGCCTCTTGGCTTCTGTTTGTTGTGTTGACCCAGTTGGAGGTGTGACCTCCTCTCTATCTCTCTTTTTTCCTCTCTCTTCATTGAGAGGAGATTGCAGAACTGGGATTTGGGGTGGTCCAGTTTGCTGTAAAGGGGCTTGCCCTTGGGTCTGATCCTTTGAGGTGCTGGGCTGCCCTGTCTCTGTCTGTTGCTGTTCATCCATTATTTCTTTGCCCTTTGTTGTAGCGGTTGCTGTAGGAGCTTGTTGGGTGTTCTGTGTAGCTGGAGCAGTGGAAGTGTCTTCTCCTACTTGGACTAGTTGTTTGAAAAAGACCTGTTGACAAGAATCCAAGTCAAGAGTTTTTTCTAAATCTTTCACAGTCTGCTCCATTTTCTCTTCCTGAGTCAATTCTTCTACTATTGATTCAGGCACCCATTCATCTTGGTTGGCAAAGTGTTCTATTTGTGGATATGGGCAATGCTTATAGGCTAGCAGCCTATACTTGACTCTCCTAGCACTGATAAGCCTTCAGGGTCATAAGGGACCCAACAGAAGCTTCTTTTGAGTTTGAGTTGTTGCCCCAGTATTTGATCAACTTCTTGCCAACCATCTTTCTTATTCATGACAAATGGGCCTAGGTGGTCTCTGAACTTTAGATTGGCTTTCTTCTTGGCACTATGGAAGTGTGTAAGATCAGAGTTTATGAGTTCCCTATAGTATTCCAGGGCAAACAACCTCATAGGTAGATACTTTGGGAGCCTATAGGGACAGAGCTCACAACCATAGATTCTGATAACTGTGTGATTTTGGTACAAATACCAATCACCTATTTTGTAATTCCTGGACAGTTGTAACATTTTCTGCATATCTTTGGACAATCTGGCAGGAGGAGTCCTGTTTAAGAGGCATGTGACTGGATAAACAAACTGGTCAATAAATTCACAGTATGAATAGGGAGAATTCTGGACTTGGTGTAAGACTGAAGATCAGAAGATAACAGACCTCCTCTCACCCTGTGAGTCTAGCTTCTTGATTGGGCACTGGAAGAAATCTGTTTGATAATACATGAACAGGTGATAGATGTATGATGAATACTTAAATATTGCCTCCCTATTCAGCCTTGACAATTGTTCATGCATCTTGTTGGCAATATACTTGGCATAATTGTACTTCACAGCAGGGGGTTTCTCAAGGCTATATGTAGACAGCATGACCATCACAGTTTCATCAACATCCTCATTTGTGGTGAAGCCCAGCACAGAGGTTAACATATCCACCAGCAACTTGCCTACCTCATTGAAATTTGCATATGAGAAAGGAGGTGGCCCAAAAGGTTGGCAGTCTGCCTTCATGAAATTCTTGACTACTGCAACAATGTCTATGCTAGAGAGTTGGAGCCCTCATCTAGCAAGTACTTAATGGAAAATGGGTATAGTAGCTTGGTTTGTTTGTAGTTTAGCATTTGATTGATGGAGTCTGATGTTATGTAGAAGAGGATGCTCCCAGATGGAGACTTTACAGCTCTGAGCCTCTGGTCATAGTTTTCTGCACAGAGGTGAATGACTTCAGGGAAAACATTCACATATGGCAGGAAGTAGGTGGGCAGATTTGATTCCCAGATGCCATAGATGTCACTGTTGTCCAAGTGACTATTCCTTAGCTGGCAGAAGGTCTGTAAGTGGTTCCTCTCTGCCACAAAGTCTGCAATGAGGAAATCACTGTCTACCAGTGGCATAGCTTCCAGTTCTTTATTTGGTGGTTTCACAGGAGCTACATCCAGTGTAGATGGAGTGGCCATGTCTGATTTCAACTGGATGTTTTACTTGATTTTTAGGATTGGTACAAAGGCTGAGGAATGCCTACTAAATTCTGTTTGGCAGTGAGCAGCTTGAAAGTATAAGGAAACTCTTACAGGTTTTGATGAAGTGAGGGGCACTCTGTTTGAAGAACCAGAGTGTGTTTGAGCTAATTAGCTGGTTTTTCAAGGGAGCTTTGCTATAACAGGGATGAGGGAACAACTATATTCATTTTTAGCCGGTAGCTCAGCTTCTCCGATTACTTTTATGGTGAATTTGTAGAAGGGCACGGGTTTCTTGCAGAGTTTTGTCCTGTAGGGGTTTAACTAGGTTTTTAAGTGTTCTTTAGTGGACAATTTTGTAGTGAGGAATTTTTAGTAGAGTTCTTTTGCAGGAATTTAGGGGAGCAGTAGGAGAAATATGGGTAAAGAAGGCCACATGCGGCAAATACCTGGTTTTTATGGTGTAGGAGGCGTCAAACTGGACTTAGTTGCAGGTACTGGGTCGATGATGAGGGCGGCAACAACTTTGGCTGGTGAAATTTGGATTTCGGCCGTTGAACGACGTTTTCGCATGTAGAGGCGCTCCGGAAATGACGAATAACAGTCATTTCACGTCTTTTTATGCATTTTGGCCCTTTGGTGCCTTTTTGGTGATGACATCATGCTGACGTCATCATGGGCCCGGGTACGGCAGGGTGACGTGGCAGCTGACGTGGGTGCCCAGGTGGTAGTGACACGGTGGCGGAAAAGGCGGGGTAACGTCACGCTGACGGGGGCATGATGTCAGCACGGGGGACGGCCGGTAAGTGGTTTCCCTGGAGGCCCTTAGGGTGGTAAGCGGTTTCAAAGGGGGGGGCTCCAAACAATGTGGGAGGCAGACACGTGGTGGGGGTACGGCGGTAATACCGCCAATCCCCCAGACGCAAAAGGTCGGGCAACTCCTGTGGAGAAATGACCGCCCACTGTTGGATGAGTGGGGTCGGAGATCGGATGGTGGGCGGCGAACCTGATGTGACGGCGCGTTAACAGAGGGGGACCCGCCCATTATTTTAATACATTTAAATAAATTAAGCGCGGGGGTGGGTAATAAACTTTAGGATTTGGGTTTTTTGGGTTAATTGGCGCCCACTTATAAAAGTTTTAATTAAAAAACTTTACAATAAATGTATTTTGGGCGGAAAAAGGGGTAATGGTGCTAATGAGGGCGGGGCTTTGGAATTTTTTACTTTTAACCATAGTTTTTTGATAAAAAACCATAGTTTAGGGTCAAAGGGGGCTAATACTAACCCCTGATGGGTTAATATTTCCCAAGGAAGGGTTATATAGCTATAGTGCTAGGGGGAGGGTATTTATACATATTTTCTGGGAATTTTTTCATAGATTCTAATAGAATTAGGGAAGGGGGGTAGTTAGGGAGCTAAATAGTACATTAGTGGTTAATCTGACTTTGTGAGGTGAGTGAAGGGGTAAAGACTAAGTTCTAAGAGGTAAAACTTAGGAATTGAAGATAAATGAAATGAGAGTAAGGATGTTTTACACAAAAAATGTGGCTTCTTTTCATGATTAAACTTAATGGTTTTACCCAGTAGCTTGTCATGAACTGAAGTGGACCTAGACACTTGAGCAGATCTCAAGGTCCTTGGGGGTGTTAGTAAATGATGTTTGGGAAAAATAGGGGAAATTAGATATGCTTCCAATGTTTTGTCCTCCACCCTCTGCTTTTGATGCCAATACCCTGAGTGGAATGAGCCTTTGTACTTGATAAGCCAATTGGTGATGGCTGTCCATTTCTGCAACCTTGCACTACCTACCCATCCTAGTAATCCTGACATTGTTTCTTCATTTGAAGTGGGTGCACTTGAATTAGCAGCCCCTGATTGTTCTCTTTTTCTTTTGACTACCCTCCTATCTAAATGTACCCTTATTTCTTCCAAGGACCCAGGTTAAGCAGTTGCGCACCTTCATTTCTCTACCTAGCTAGTCATCTGCCAAGCTTGAGCTGTTTGGACAGGAAACATTCTCTATTCTGCAACAAACAATTTAAACATGGCATGGTCCAGACTATTAGGCCATCCATCAAGTATGATTAGCAGTAGTATTTGTAGAGTATGATACTGCCCAAAAGATAGTAGTGGCATTTTGACTGGCCACTTTCTTGGTCTTTAGTTTGGGGTTCATTTTCACTTTTCTCTTGACCATTTGATTTTCTTGCCTTTTGATTATTCTTTTAAGGCATACCCTCTTTTCATGTTTTAATTTTCATAGCATGTACACAAAATATGGAACCTTTGCAGCCTGCAATGATGAACATATTTAGCCCTTCCACTGTCAATCATGAAAGATGAAACCTATTGGTATAGGAACCTAACAGTGGCTCCACTTGGGGATGGCTTTTCCTGAAGGAAAGCCAAGAAAAGCAGGTCATATGCCCTTATTTTCCTCCTCTTACTGTAGTGAATCTTCCCTAGTATTGACACCTTTGATCTTGAAACCAGTGAGCTAGTATGCAGTGTTTTATGACCTCATTTGTGCAAGGGTTACCATTTTATGTCTTGCTAACATGTATCACTGTCTATCATTGGTTCACTGCTCTGTAGACCTTGCTTAATTCTGTTTATGGAGATTTTCAAGCATCTATGTCATTTTTGATATGGTTTTGCTGGTCATTCTTCAAAATTTGTTGTAGTTGCTCTTCTATCTATCTGCTGTAAAAAAAGAAAAAATGCTTGAAAATATAGATATTTATGTACAATATG
>APFE030937619.1:0-10389 GCA_000404065.3 Pinus taeda
AAGAGTGTTATGTACCTAGGGGGGGTAATATGGGGTACCGAAGGAGGTACCTAAGGTAATAATGTTATAATGGGATGGGCCATAGTAATAAGGTGGTTAACCCATGTCATGTAAGGGACCACAAGTAGTTAATAATAATGTAATGGGCCCATGGTATTAGTTGATGGTATGATTAAACCATGGTATTGATGCATGGCATTGTATGTATGAGGCCTATATAGAGGCTAGAGACTCCACATGGAGGATATGAAGAGAAATATTCTTGTATGAACAAGCATATGGCTTGTGGAGTGTTCTCCTTCCTTAAGGAGTGATTGTATGGTGTTGCCCTACCATAAGGGTTTGATAATAAAGAAGCATTTCTATCTATTTCGATCTTGTTATTCTTGGGTTTATTTATATTTTCATATATTTCTGGGTTAGATCTACAACAAGAGGGATTGGGGAGAGGTAGGTGGCTGTGAGGGAAGAGGGTCGACGTGGGCGCATGGGGGTGGAAGGGGGTCGGGTGCGGCATCCCCGCACGTTCACCGCTGCCCACACTTGCACACCCCTCTCGTCCACACCCACCCGGCCCGCCTACCCTCACCCGCCCGATTGTCCACCCAACCCCGATGTCCCTCACTCGACTTCCCGCCCGCCCATCGACCTGCCCGCCCACCCGTTAGGGATGGCTGGGCGATTCTGATTATACAAATAAAAAATTTATGATATATTTTCGTTGTTAGTTTAAGTTAATATGTTTTTTTGTTTACTGATTTATTTGTTTCTATTTTTCAAGAAAATGGCATCAAAGAAAATTTTTGTGAATCTTTTTGGACCAAAAACACTTAAAGGTGCATCTTCAAAAAACATTGGTGAACAAACTCCACCTGAGCTCATGGCTACAAATATTTCAAGTGCCTCAAGTGATAAGAAGATAATTTCAGACTAGAAGAATCTAAAAGAGGTGAAATTTCCATCAAGAGTCTGGTATGTGAAAGAAACTGAAAGCACAAATGTGAATATATATCTATATATTGATATACCAAATGATAATGGAATTTTTGAGGTGATGGGTGTGTTCGGTACCGAACACTGAAGTTGTTTACGTACTTGCAAAAGTTCCCAAGTCACATGAAAGGATTAAATACCAACTATCATATTCATTATATGACACGAGAGACGTATCTACAAAGTTGTGTAAACAAATCGTAAATGAGATGACACAAAACATCATAAGTATTGTCATTTATATTTGTATTTTTCGTTCTTAAAAGTGTCTCACTATATTTTTTTAACTTTGTTTTTATTGACATATGATATTTTGTTTGGCAGAATTTTGTTGAAAGTTGTTCAATTAGGTTGGGAGGCATTCATTTCATAGAGCATGATATCATGAAAGTTGTCAGCAATTTTTACTCAGTGTCAGAAGAAGATATGGAAAACAAGAAAAATGTAGTAATTAATGATGCTACAAAACTACATCCAAAGAATCAGGAAAAAAGGCCTCTGGTGGATAAACCTAGCAAGGGTAAACAAGTTACTTTTGAGGACGATGAAGTTGAAATTGACAGTGAAGCATATGTTGCCATTACTGAAGATGACATTGGAACTGAGAAAAGTCATAAAAGACCAAAAGTAACAATGGCCAAGAATAAATCTGTTGAGAATTTTATGACGAAGAAAAGTAAAGCTAAAGATTTTGAAGTAGTCATTACCAGCAGTCAAGAACCTAGTGAAACTTCAAAAGAAAGCAGAGAAATCATTACACCAGGAGCTGATTTAGATGATGGCATTATCAAAACAAAACAAAATGCCATTCGATAAAATTTTACAAAGAGAAACTTAATTGATGGTGGTCACACATTTTAGCTTAATGTTAGACAAACCTATAAGGCAAGTGAAGGACAATGTCAATATCAAGTCAGAAAGCCACATCATCTGTATATTCACAACTTGAAGACATTGATGAGGTACAATCCATATGCTCATGTGGTTAGTTATGTGCTTCTTGTTGATCCACTTCAAGTTCCCAACAAAGAAGCATTTGATAAGTCAAAATGTTTTGAATACAATTATTATGTGCTTGGGGGGAACCATTCTGTAGAAGCTCAAAGAGAATTGATGGAGGTGTTAGAGTCGGTCTTGTCAGTCCTCCGTCAGAGATCAAAGCTCTTTATGCATTTCATTTTTACGAGTCTCACTCCATTCACTCAGCTCCTTTCCACTAGGGGCATGCCATAATCTGACGAAAAAGGTCTTGTTAGTCATTTCCCCTCATGTCTGGCACCTACGGACTTAGGCCTTTTCGTCAATGTTCACTAAAGTCCATGACAATCAATGTTTGATCCTTTAATGGACAAGAGTCATTTTCAGTCATTAGGTCTAGCGATTAGTCAATTTGGTCTTCAACCATGTCCAATAAAGCCATGCAGGTCAGAGGGAGGCCCTTACAAAGTTCTGATTCAAATAATTTCATCGTCATGTTGATAAATTACGACTGTTCTTCAAAACTCTGTTTTGAAGAAAAGTCAAACTATGTGTCATTTGTGATAATTTTCCAAAAAAGTCTCCAGTTGATCTCTTCAAGTGCAATCATGGTTTCCTTGGCCAAATTCCAGGTCAACAACCCCTACAAACAGTGCCAAAAAATTTCATCATTTTAGCTAAAAATTCAAAGGGAAAAGTGAAACACAGAGTTGCATTAAATTAGGAAAAAGAGCCAAAATAAAAACATTATCAAAGTGGGTTTTGAAGAAACAAAAATTAAAGCCATGAGTCCAACGTCTTTATATAAGATGCCCACAAGAAACAAAGTCATTGTGCACACCAAAGATAGAGAGAAACATTGCAAAGTCATTATGAAGAGTTAGCATGCGTTTTAGGAGAGGTTGGAGTCGTTTTCACAGGCGCGGTGCACACACAGAGGGGTGCGGCGCACATAGAGAGCGTGACGCACAGAGCGTGACCCCACAGTGGTGGAAATACACAGGCGCAACGGACACACAGAGCGTGGCGCACTGGGTTTTCTGCGCGGCGCACACCCACAAAGGCCCGAATTTGTGCTAGACTTGCAACAAATCACTTCAAAACCCTTCAAATTGACAAGTAGGGTCTACATCTTGCTTGCTCATCAAATTTTGTGGATATGATGATGGTTCATGGCCATTTATAGTTGCAATAAAAGACACCTAAGCCCTACCACTTGAAATCATTAAAACCATTGTTGCTAGGGTTGCAAACTTGTTGTGTTGATGCCAAGGCTCCTCTTTCACCTCTCATTTTTCCCCTTCTTTCCATTGTTCCCTTCCCCCCTATCCCATTTTTCCCTATTTTCACTACCCTAAAACAGTACTAAACCTCTAGTCCCTATACCCTCCACTCATTTGTCAATATAAAAACCCCAAAACCCTACCTTACAAAAATCCCCAAACCCTCCTACATGTCCCTAAACAAAATTTCTCCCCATAACCCCTAATCCCATCATATTATTCCCCTTCCTAACACTCCCTTTTGCATTTTTCCCCTTGGTGGCAGAGATCATATCAACACATAGTTTCATACCATCATCAAAGGGTAGTTCAAGCACAGTCCACATACAAAAGTCATGGCATCTGAGCATTCATCAGAGTATGAGATGGAAACCCAAAGTGATTCATCCTCGGAAGAACAGGCTCCCTGGAGACATCACAAAAGTGGCAAACATGTTAGGGATGAGCCAACCACCCTCACAGAATTGCAGGCCTGCCCTCTTGCTATGTCATGCTTCTAGCAATTTTCATGTTTGGAGTTTTTTCAAAAGGTGGCTAGTGTTCGAGTTCATCATGAGTTGGTCCGTCTTTTTGTGCTTCACCTAGATGGAGATCATGTTATCTTGGCCGGTGTCACCTTCACATTGACACCTGAAACTGTCTCATTAGCAACTGGCATACCGAACATTGGAGAATAATAACACAAGAAATAGAAGGTTGATCGACAACATTATGAGCCTTACATTAAGGCCAGTTTCTTGAGGCAGCTCCAAAGATTCTTTCTGTTCTGATATTTGAAAGATGAAAAAGCTCCACTCATGAAGTTGATCATGAAATATTTCAGCTGTGAGGGGAGGTTCTCTCGTCTATATGCCTATCACATCAGGGTGCTCATGCACTTTACCATAGTACGGATGATGAACATCCCATATTTCATTTGCAGGAACATAGAGAGGATGAACACCTTCATGCAACACAAGACACCTCAGCAGCAACTTAACAATGTTTATCACTTTGCTCTTATTAAGATTTTGGTGGTTCATCAGCTGGGATTACAGGGCATTACTTGGGATGAATTCATCTCCCATGATCTCTTCAGCACTTCACAGGTATTATCAGAGGTTGAACATGAGATAGGTGGTCCTTCTCATCAGTATGAGTGCCATGAGACCACTACTATGCCAGTATTCATCAGCTATCAGAGAGGCAATAGGCATTTGTTTGCAGGAGCAAAGTGAGTGTTATCTCCACCTAGGGTGGAAGGGGTCTTGCTTCCGACATCGGCAACACAGGTACAGGACAAGGGAAAGAGGCCCATGTATGACGAGGGGCCATCAGGTGAACGAGAAGCCGACTTCATCCTCATTCATGATGATGATACAGATGTGGAGAGTGCCAAACTTAGGAGGACCATCCAGGAGCAGCAAACGGAGATCCAAGACTTGTCACTCAATTTGGAGAGGGCTAAGTGGCTTATCTGGTATTTGGAGCAGTGGAACAAACATCTTGAAGACCAGCATGAGATCATGGAGCTGTAAAACATCCATGAGAATCACCAAGCTGCCAAACATAGGAGGATTGAGCTCACTCCATTAGAGCAAGAGATTAACAATGACCGAGAGTCTTGGCTCAAGCGTATCAACATCCACCTTGAGAGACTGCTAGAGAAGGCCGACAAGGACAAAACAATATTGAGGCAGATGGTTTATCACTACAGGGCACGGAATATGAGTTCAAAGGCTCGGATAAGGAGTTTGAAGGCGAAATTGAGCAAAGCGACAGAAAGGAAAAAGAGGCAGAAAGAGAAATATCGGCTCCGAATCTTGGCTGAAGCCTCTATGGCCTAGCATAACACTTCATAGAGAACCTCCAGCCCAAATTTCAAAAAATTTGGGACAATTTTGGTCACATGAAAAATTTTTGGGCACAAAACAGGGTTTTTCTCCCTGTGCACAGCGCCACTGACGCGGTGCTTAGGGTTGGGAGCTCCAAATCACAAATGGTTTGTATTTTTGGATTCATCATGAAACATCATAACTACTGGTGCATGGACAAGAATTTTGGGCAAGTTTTGAGTCCCCAAGAGGTCAAAAACACTCAAACAATGACCTCTCTGCCTCTATTTTGACACACAGGAAGCAGTCTTGGGAGATTGGAGTTTTGGAGGGGAAAATGAGCACCAAATTCAGAACTTCCACTTGGGTTGGAAAGAAACCAGGTAGGGCTTTCCAAAAAGCACACTTGGGAACAATTTGGACTTTAGAAGGTACCTCGAAATTTCTTACAAATTGGCGCGGTGCATATAGACCAAAAGGCCAAAAACACTTCCGCTCCGCGACATTTCAATTCGCAACTTTCTCCAAGTGGGCCCATTGATTTACACTATATTTTTCTTGGAAACTAAGGAAATGTTTAAAGATTATTTTCACTAAAGGCTGGCTTCTATCCAAGTAGCAAAGGAAGGCGAGCAGTCACCCAAGCCATTTGTCATTTTTGTAATGTTGCACCTGTAACTAATGGTTGGCTTCCCATTTCTAGTTTGTAATCATTTGAAAAACTCGCTAGCTATGGGTCATTCTATTTCCCAATGGCATAGTCTATTTATTGTATGCAAACTATTTGCAAAGGGTTGGTTGTAATTTCTGGGAGACTGTGGGAGAGAAACTCAGTTCTTCATTGTATATTTTGACAGAGAATTAATGAAAGGCAGCGGCTCTGGTTCATGAGATTCATGTGGTGCGAGTGTAGAAAATGTGTTCTCTTTATGTTTCAAATGTATTTCGTTATGTTTTAGAGTTCATTCATATTCATTTCAGTGAAATTTTCTAAGTAAGATAAGGTAGTTTTCATGTTTATTGCTCTGCCTGTGGGAAAGTTTCACGTTACGTGTTCTTCTTTTGTTGAAAAGGATTCATGTGTTTATGCCCTTTTCACCCTCCTAAACAATCTTTCCATTCCGCACATTTTTAAATTAAATTGCTAGACTTTCCGCCCGTCTTGCCTCACGAAGTAATCTGTGCCTTTGTGTTAAATTCTCTGCTCATTGCTGTTCGTTGGTCCCATACATCCCAGAAACTCATTCATTTATCAAAATTTGCCTCTTGTTTCCATATTCATTTACCTAGCCTAAAATCAATATTCATTGCAAATCATCTCAGACCATATTGTTTATCTATTCACTAAGTGTGACTCGGAGAGAGCCCTCTCCTGTTCTGGTAGGGCTAGCTACCAGACTGAGCTTGGTTTGTGGTTACCCTAAAATTTTTCCTTCCTTCAGCCTAAGGCAAATTTAGGTGCTAACATAGTGGCGACCATACTGGGGACCGAAATTACTCCCCTTACTTCTTGATAATTCTAAGCTTCCGGATGATAATTTTAGGATTTGATAGGTTGAGTAAGTTGGTGGTGTCCTTTGATTTTTCTTAATAGCACATTGGCTTCTAGAATATATACCAGAGCTAATCCAGATCCAGATACTCCGCACATCTACGAAAACCCCAATTTGATTCCAAGACTTCGTCGTCAAGAGATCTCTATATCTCCCATGTTCAAATCCTATTCATGTCCTGACATTTTTGAGTATCTTGAAGAGCTAGATTTTGATGAGCAGTTTGAAATATCATTGTTCAAGACCAAATCCAAAAGGGCAGTTGACTCTATTGTCCCCAATCTACAGTTTCTTGTAGACTTGAAGACTGAAAGGGCTAACTGATCAATTGATAATTACATTGTAGCACAACTTCAAACTCCAATTGCTAGCCCCCTACAAACTACGCACACTCCTCCAACACCTCCAAGGCCAAACCCACCAAGAGTGATGGCTGCTCGTTTTGCACCTCTTGTTCTGCTTCAAGTTTTAGATGATACGCCTGCTGATTATCAAAGAAAAATCCCGTTTTTTTATGTCACTCCTAATAGCATTACTGCTCAGCAACATGTGGACATAATGGTAGATTTTTGTGAACTTCATGAGATCGATGCAGAGAATGTGGAAATGAGACTCTTTGTATAGACATTTGCAGGTGAAGTGAGGAAATGGTTCAGAGGTTTTCCGACTGCATATATCGCTACCTTGGCCGACCTTCAAAGACAATTTTTAGGCCGCTATTAAGTGAAAAAGAATCCTCTTCAAATTCTGGCTGAATATGAGCAAATCAAACGAAACGCTGGTGAGTCGGTCCAAGACTACTACATTAGATTCAATTTTGTTTATAATAAAATTCCTGATCATCTAAGGCCACCTGTGGGCCTAGCCATGGTGAATTTTCCGGATGGTTTTAATGCTGACATGGCTTATCAACTAAGAGAAAGAGAACTGGCTACAATGGAAGGCATGCAGAAGATCGCGGTCAGCGTTGAAGCAAATCTGTTGACCAAGAGGGCTAGAGCAAAGGCAGAAAAGAAGGTCACCGTAAAAGAAGAATCTTCCTTGGTAGATCAACTACTTCAGAAGGTAGAGAAAATGCTTGAAAGGGTGAAGCTTGACAAACTTGAGCCACAAGTTAGAAATCCTAACTTCTGTGGCCAACAACAGCCACAATATAGAATAAGGCAGAGAGATCAATTAGCCCAAGAGAAGACAGCACAGCAGCCAGTACAACCACCTTTGCAGCAAGATTTAGGTGCTAACATAGTGGCAACTTCGCTGGGACTAGATTCAGATGAGGACAGGAATATAATAGGTGAAGAAAACCACCTCTTTACTCCTAATGATTTTCCTATTTATATTATCGAGGATGAGGAGTATGTAGAAAGTTCGGCTGTACACAAAGGTGTATATTTCATTCTAGCAAATGACATCGTTTTGGAGGAAGAATCAGATGAGTACCAAAGAGGCTATATGAATGCTCTGTCCGTCCAGCACCAGCGATATTCACTTAGAAACAGAGATGTGCCGGTCAAACCAATTCAGAAGAGGAAGGACGGTAAGACATCAAAGAATGATTCATCAGTTACACAAAGGAAAGGAAAGGAGGCGGTTGGTCCGGATAGCAGCAAATCACCATCAGTAGAAAAATCACATTAGCCAATTGCATCGAAAGAAAAGGAAAGGAAAGAAATCCCAGTCAAAGAGGTAGAAAATATCCCCGCTTTTAATTTAGAGAATGAAATTTCTAAATTGAAAGTATCCATTCCCTTGATTGAAATAATGAGGAACAATGGTTATAGAAGTCAAGTATCTAAAATTTTGAATTTGGAACCAATGTCCGACATGGTGAATGTCGAAGATGATCAACCCGAAATTATTTTTGGGCCAGCATCAAATGGTGAGTCTCCTGATAGTGATGTGCCACCTTTTTATATCAGTTTAAGATTGCATGATTTTGTGTCACATAATGCCATGTTCGATTCCGGAGCTTCTCACAATATCATGACCAAGGCTATCATGGATAAGCTGGGTCTGGACATCACCCGACAATACCATGATCTCTATTCATTTGATTCCAGCAGAGTGAGATGTATCGGGCTCATCAAAGACTTGGTTGTGAGTCTGGATCAACTCCCAATGAAGAATGTTTTGATGGATATTGTTGTAGCAGATATTCCTCCCAAGTTTCGCATGCTTCTTTCCAGGTCTTGGGTAGAAAAATTGAAAGGTACACTACAACTAGATTTCTCCTATGCAACGATTTCGGTGTTTGGCCAAATGAGGAAACTGTATCGGGAGAAAAAAATGAAATACATGATTACAAGCAAGGAGAAACCAATAAATCATCCGGTTAACTATGTACATACAGATTTAGAGTCTTTTGTTTTGTATTCTGATAGTTTCAATGATATTGATAGTTAGGCAAATGATATTCCAGAAATAACAGAAAATTTCAGAGGAGTTTTAAAGAGAGAACGACAAGAACAACAGAAAATCGTTGAGAGATCAGTTGAAAGTAATGGACAGCAAGCAGACAAAGCACAACAAACATATTTTCAACACTTGCAAGAGGAGGAAGAAGGTTTGTGGACCTTGGATTTTGATGGAGCAGTGGGAAATGATGGCGTTGGAATTGGGATTTGGGTACGCAGTCCTTTCTCCGCCCCCAACAAAGTGCCTAGTAACGTGCGGGTTTGCTCTTACAAATTGGCTTTTGATTTTTCAAACAATGAAGCTGAGTATGAAGCTCTGATTGCTTGCCTAAAAATTCTAAGAAAGCTTAATGCTAAGAGGATTGCAGTGTATGGCGACTCCAAATTGGTGATTAACTAGGTCAGAGGTGAATATCAAGCAAAGCATCCTCGGATGTGGGCTTACCGTAATGCAGTTCTAGACATCCTAAAATTGTTTTCAGAATATACCTTGACATGTGTGCCTCGTATACAAAATAACAATGCTAATGCTCTTGCTAAGGCAGCAAGCAGATTGAAGATCCTAATGAACTCTAGTAATAAATTCGAAATCCATGTCAAGCATTGTCCGACAGTCCCGGACAATCAGAGATATTGGCAAGTTTTCCAAGATGATGAGGAGATTGCTGATTTTTTGCAAAACAAAGGTAAGTTCAAAGAAACCTCAATTGATGTAGAAAATGGCGATGGTAAAGGTAATGGTACCAATGATGTGCAGATCAATGAAATGGACATGTTGCAACTAAAGAATAACGTTATTCCTAAAGCCTTGATACCTTTAAAAGAACTCTTTGATCAAGATGATGTAGCCCGCAAACCAACATTGCAGCCAACAGAGAAGGGTGTGGAAGAGGTCAATGTCGGAACAGCTGCTAATCCTAAAATGGTAAAATTGTCTAAAGCATTGCCACAAAAGATCAAGGACAAATATATCAGTTTGTTGTCTTCATTTGCAGATGTGTTTGCTTGGGACTATTCTGACTTAAGGACATATGATACCAATATAATTCAGCACACTATACCCATTAAGCCCAATCAGAAACCTTTCAGACAAAATTTGAGAAGGCTAAATCCAAAGTTGTTGCCATCAATTGAAAAGGAGATAAACAGGTTGTACAAATCAGGGATCATTGTTCCCATTAGATTTTCGGATTGGATCTCTAATTTGGTGCATGTACGAAAGAAGACAAGTGAGATTCGCTTGTGCATTGATTTTAGAAATCTCAATAAAGTTTCATTGAAAGATAACTATCCACTGCCCAAAATGGACCATATACTTCAGCGAGTAGTGGGAGCATCTCGTATGTCACTACTT
>APFE030937631.1:1759-76019 GCA_000404065.3 Pinus taeda
TCTCTCTCTTGTCTCTGAAGTCGACTAGAATAAGAGATCCCACACACTCAATTTTTAGGGGAACACATTTCTCTCTCTCTCTCTCTCTCTATCTCTCTAGTCTCTGAAGTCGACTAGAATAAGAGATCCCACACACTCAATTTTTAGGGGAATGCATTTCTCTCTCTCTCTCTCTCTCTCTAGTCTCTAAAGTCGACTAGAATAAGAGATCCCACACACTCAATTTTTATGGGAATGCATTTCTCTCTCTCTCTCTCTCTCTCTCTCTCTAGTCTCTAAAGTCGACTAGAATAAGAGATCCCACACACCCAATTTTTAGGGGAATGCATCTCTCTCTCTCTGAAGTCGACTAGAATCTCTCTCTCTCTCTCTCCCTCTCTCCCTCTCTTTGAAGTCGACTAGAATAAGAGATCCCACACACTCAATTTTTAGGGGAAAGCATTTCTTTCTCTCTTTCTCTCTCTCTCTCTCTCTCTCTGAAGGCGACTAGAATAAGAGATCCCCCCCCTTTCTCTCTCAAGTTGACTAGAATAAGAGATCCCCCCCTCTCTCTCATTTCATGGGGGCTCAAGGGTTGTATTTGGATTGATGGAGTCTATCTTTTAACTTGGAAAGTGATGTTCCATCAAATTAAAGTGATGTTCCATCTACAGTGTCAATAAGGGTGAAACTCTCATTTCTTTCATTTGTTTGTTGGAATGATACCACTTTCAGAAGTATTAGCAATGCCCTTGGCAAGTATATCGATTATGCCGAGCCACAATAAGGGGCTTTCTCTTATGCTAGTATTTGCATGGAAGTAGATCAGGATAAGGGACTCCCACCAACCATTCATCTCAATAAGGACAATTGGTCCCATATCTAAGAGGTGGAATATGATTACCTTCCATTGAAATGCAAAGTATGCCATGAATATGACCACTTTGCAAGAAGTTGCAAAGAAATAAACAAGAGCAGAAAAAAACAAGGGGAGGAAGGAGAATGACCTAGTAAAACAACAAAACAATCAACCAAGGAAACTAAATTAGATTGGGAATAAAGGGAAAGGACTAGCCTCCCCCAAAAAAAAAATCTTGGAAGTAAAGAAGGAACCAACAAAGGAAAGAAAAAGAGTATTAATAACTTTGAGACATTAAATATGGTGTATGAAGAAGGGAAAATTCCTTAAAATAACTACTCCTCACAAGAGAAATGGGATAGAGATCACTTTCAAGAAAATTTGGAAGATATCGTCCATAAATTAAATTTTCTGGACATAAAACCTTCTTCCAATAAATTTACTTGGAGCAACAAACAATATGAACCAAGTGATATTGCTACTCATTTAGATAGATTCTTAATAACAGACTCATTCTCGAATCAAACACTAGTAGGCCCACTTCAAATGACAACTCACCAAATCAAACACTACTAGGCCCACTTCAAATGACACCTAACAATAGGAATGCATTAACCTTTTCATTCTCTCATTGCAGCTTTGGTCCTTACTTAACCCATTTTCAAAAGACCCTCCATTGATTTCTTGATCACTTGGTTAGGAAACAGAATTAAAAAAACCCTCTATCCTATCTCTAGATATAGTTTATGCATATCCAATGAATCTACTTCTTCATTTACTTGAAATGAGACTCAATAACCATTATGTGTAAGAGAGAATATCTCATTCCATATTTTCAAATCCACTCACTCCAGTAAAATAACAAAAACTTACTACTTTATAACATTTTTGGTTGTTTTTCTTTTTAGTCATTGTTTCATCAAGAACTATAGCATTCGCCTCATGTTAAAGTGCATTGAGTTTCAATATTTTTCTAATTTTATTGCAATTTTAACCAAAGTTTGGAGAGAATTCTAAATTTTCCAATTTTCCCATAAATTCAAAAATAATTTTCTAGTTTTCTAGTAGTTTTATTTCTATTTTTTGATTGGTTGAATGAGCTATGATGGGACATAATTCCGCTAGTGGAGGGTATTTTATTTTTTCTATTTGTTAGTGCCTGACAAATAATTTAAAAATTGGGAAAAACTAATTTTGTGAGTGACCATTGATAGGTGAGTGCTTTGATACTGATAGTGAGACTGACATTGTTATGCAACTACACTACCCATTGATGCCAAAACTGATGTGATTGCAAGTGCTTTAGGTAGATGGGAGGGTGGGGGCGCTAAACAAATGTCCAACTCATTGTGTAGAGGAAGTGTCGTTTACATAGACGGGGGGGGTATGTAAATGGTAACAAATATCCAATAAATATAATGTGGCTCCTCTTATGCTAAATATATTTGCAAGATAACTCATAAACAATGAGTTCTCTTTGTCAAAGTTGATAAACACTTTGTAGCATAGAAGTAAATGATGCCCCTTGTGGATGTGTAAAGGCTCAACAATATGTGTTGTAAAATCCATACCTTTTGATTATGGCTCATTTCCCTTAACTGTAGTTAGTTATGAAGATGGATCAAAAATTTTCTCTATGATATTATAATAACCATTCTTATATATCAATTATTCATAATTATGTGTGGGAGAAAGTGTTTGTAAGGATGTGTGTGCGGGAAGATTCATTTGCTTAGAACCTCTGCATCAAGTTCACTTATAAAATGTTCCTCTGATTTTAGATGCTACCTACCATTGGTACACGTTTGCATGTTTGTACTAATTTTCTTACAGATAAAGTCTTTACGTTCATTGAGAAACATAAAAGGGCAACTCATGAACCGAAAATGTCAAAGCTTCTCTACAAGTAAACCTCCACACACCTTTTAATTCCCTAAAAAAAAAATGTGGGCCACATAAAACATTTGCTGCAAGCAGAAGTCTTGGCATCTGACATATACTGCACATGTTACATTATTAGTGTCATGCTTTGATTATGTTCTTTTTTATTTTAAAGACATGGTTGGATAAGTTATTAATTTGAAAGAGTAATAATTAATATCCTTAAAATTAAATGTTAAAATACAAAGTTATAATTTAATTATGTAAATATAATTCGTTAACCCATTGTGCGGAGGTAGAGATGTGTGACTTTCAGTGTGTAGAGCTTTGCTTGTACGAAGCTTTCCTCCGTGCAAAGAGGACCACATAAAGCATTTGCTAGAAGCAAAAATTCTAACATCTAACATTTGTCACATGAGTTACATCAAAAGTGCTAACAATCAATGCTCAAATGGTTAAACAAAAAATACTAAGCCAAATAGCGCTATGGCTAGAAACCATAGAAATCATAAAAAAAAGGGTGGGCCACGTAAGACATCTGCTACAAGCAAAAATCCTAGCATCTAGCATATTTCGTATTGGTTACTTCAAAAGTGTTAATGGTCAATTCTCAAATGTACCTTCACACAAAAATCTAATAGAATATACATGCTAAGCATATGCAAAATATAAAATATAATCAAATAGCTAACTTTATATCAAAATATCTTAACCATTAATGCCTACGATTAAATAATTAACTCGAAAATAAAATAGCTTGATCCTTAACCCTAACACATCCCCAATATACTAAACAAGATCTAAAATAGCTTGAGAACAAACTCGGATCCCAATCCCGTCCGTTATAAGCTAAGCAAATATTCCATCTAAAAGTTGAAACTTGCTTTGGGAATTGCTGAGCAATCCTCTTGATCACCATCTCATATAGTTCTTCAACACACTTTCCTTCCACATAATACTAATTTTTAAACAATAGAAGACACTTAATATCAATCACTCCATATAATGTATCACACATTTTCATATTTATTTAATTTAAGAACATCATTGATTAAGAAAATAATTGTAAGTACAAAACATAAATGGCTAGCAAATTGCTTTTTGCATAATGCATTTAAAAAATGCAAGTATTGTTCAAGTTTGTATTTCTTTACATGAGCTCTAATCTCCAAAGGGAAATATTGAACATAAAGCAATACAATATAATGTTTCTTGAATTTGATATGTTGTTCAAGCCCTATTAGAAATCAACTAATTATTTTGCAACTGATCATAGATATGAAAGACAACTAACTCTTCAATGATTACGATATGAAAGAGGAATAGTTGCAATCCAACATAGTCCCTGCCTATACCGCTAATTAAGTGGGGTCCACATTTCTGTCTCCACACATGATTCCTCCACATAGCTTCCCCCACACAACCACCTATGCACAACTTTCTCCACATTGCTAGCTCTGCACGTGCTTCCTCTGCACAACTTCATGCAACCACCTCCGCACTAATCTAGGATAGATAACAATGTATCTAGCCAACTATGAGGATGCTTAAACTATGATTCAGAAATAACGTCAATTATTTTCTTTCAATTCATTTGTCATTATTATAGCAATTATGGTAATTCCTTCATATTCGGATACAAATTACATCAAATTACTTACTGTCACTTCCCCTAGATGTACACCATCAATATTGCATCGAAAGCTTTGGGGCAATGAAAAATATAGAAAACAATGTATCTAGATAATGATTAGGATGATTAAAAATATAGATAACAATTTATCTAGATAACGATCTATCTAGGGACATGTCGTAAAACTGTCATTTTTTTGCTTTGGCTACTAACATATCGCTTTGAAGTTCTATATTACTAACACTCTCATTATCTCTTTTGCTTATTGTAGACTATGCAAATGAAAAAATAGACATACTATGTTAGATTTTTACTGTCTCTTCTACACGTCTTTTCTCCCAGACATAGTCAATAACATAATAGTGGGGAGAAACATTGTTTATAAGTGTCGACATGAACATAAGTAATTTTTGTGATTAAAAATCTTGTTTATGAGTGAAAACATTCATGAATTATGTAGAATGTTTGTGATTGTGTGGAGTGCAGAGGTCTACACAATGAAAGCTTGAAAGCTTCCTCCGTATAATGGATTTCCTTTGCAGTTCTTCACATATGCCTATTTACATAAGGATAACCATAAACAAATATTTCACTGTGTGGGTAGCATAACCTTTAATCAATTGACTAGTAAAGTCTTTAGTGTAGATTATGTTGATTTTCCTACAGTGTGGAAACCTCACTCAGTTTGCAAGAGGTGTTCATTGACATTTGTGCTTAGGCAGAAAGTTTCCAATGGATATATTTTTGTGTGCAAAGAGGTTTCGTTGGGGATAATGAAAACCTATTAAACATTAAATAATAATTATTTCTATTTTAATTTAAATAATCAAGATTAATTTATTGCAACAAGGAATTTAATAAACATTAACTAAGAAACATCACTATTTCGTTTTAAATAACATAAAAAGTATTCATCATCAATAAGGTTCAATTTCGTAAAACTTACTACCATTATGTACTGATGGATCATTGATCAAATTGTTCATTTTGTCGATTATAATGTTATGTGCTAATAATTTGGGCATATGATATCACCGTTAATAGCAAGTCAATTTCTAGTGCGTTGGTAGTGCATCATTTGCCCGTTTTGACAACACATAACATTATGATCGAGTATGGCCTCCTGGTAATTGTAGGGCTTATCTTCGGAGCATGGCTTATCTTTGGAGCATCATGGTGTGATTGGATCATATCACACCGGTAAATAATATAATTTCTTATTTGTTTTAACTATTCCTTTAACTTTTCTCTGCATTAATAACATGGCTTTATCTATTCCTGGTGCGATTGTTGCACTACTTTCCTTGTTGTGATTGCAGACTATTTTATTATGCTGATTTTATGGAAGGAAATAGAAGCCCGGGCAATACTCCAAGATATTAAACGCAATTTGCAAAGACAAAACACTACATGATCCATAGACAACACCTTTTTTTTGGCTGTCAGCATGTGATTTGGGAATAATGGCTGTTGTTTTCTTTCAATTTAAAAGTGATTATTATAGAAATTATGGCAATTATTTTGTATTCAAATAAAAATTGCATAAGATTTCTTACTATCACTTCAACTGCCTGTGCATTGTCAATATTTCATCGAAGACAATGCAACGATTAAAAATCTAGGCTAGATAACAATGTATCTAGATAATGATGAGGACCATTAAGCTGTGATTTGGGAATAATGTTGATTGTTTTCTTTCAATTCAATTGTTATTATTATAGGAATTATGATAATTCCTTCGTGTTTAGATACATATTGTGTCAAAATTCTTACTATCACCTCCCCTAGTTGTACGTCATTAATATTGCATCGAAGGCATTGGGGCAATTAAAAATCTAGATAACGATGTATATATATATATATATATAACGATAAGGACGATTAAAAATCTAGATAACGATGTATATAGATAATGATAAGGATGATTAAAATCTAGATAATAGTTTATCTAAATAATGATCTATCTAAGGACGTGTTGTGATACAACTACAACTCTTTTTTCCCCTTTCAAATCACTCGGGTATTTGTCTCTTTGATCCATGATTGCTCTATTTAGTGGTAGAGCAGCCTTACAACACCTATCCAGAAAAGCAATTGCATATAGTTTTGAATTTCCACAAAATATGGGTTCTGCAAAGGACGCTGAAGCACAAATGAATACACTTTTGACTTTAAATTGTGTTTGAATGGCATCTCTAAATATTGTATGAAAATCACCAAATGATAAAAATAAAACAACAAAAGCTATTACAGATTGGAGATGTCGTTCACGCTCAATTGAAAATTAAAGATGTACTTTGCAATATATCATAAATATGGAAAATAGCCAATGCTCAAATGACTACAATTTTTTCTCTTCACAAAGTGAAAGTTATTCACACAAGAGTTTGCTAATAATTGTACAGAGACACAAATCTTTTATGCACTAAGAAACACATTTCTTTGGTTATTTTTTAAACTCTTTCTCAGTTAGAGATTTTGCATGTATAACTATATGGAAGAATAGTTGCATAAAACTAATTAATTGATGAAATATTACGCTCTGAGCCAATACGAAGCTAAGAAAAAAGTATTTATTATTCACTATGAAGAATGTGCCAAAGACGAAGTAGGTTCGGGAGAATGGAGGTGTAAAAGTGACAGTAAGCAATCTGAGTCAATACTTTTAATTTTTCGTTTCCATAGCATGGCATAAGTGAAAAAGATAACTAGAGTGTCGAAAATGTAGAATGACAAACCGATACTTTAGTAGGAAAAGAAACATAATGATATATTTACGACTGATTATTATCTAGATACACTGTTATCTAGATTTTTCATTGCCTCAATGCCTTTGATGCAATATTGATGACATACAACCAAGGGAAGTGACAATAAGCATTTTGACCCAATCCATATCCAAATACGAATGAATTATCATAATTTCTATAATAATGAAAATTGAATTGAAATAAAACAACAGACATTATTCCCAAATCAAAGTTTAATCTTTCCTCATTGTTATCTATATACACAGTTGACTAGCCTAGACGTTTAATTGTTGCAATGCCTTCGATGCAATACTAACGACACATAACTAGCAAAAGTCACAGTAAGCAATCTAATGCAATCTGTATTTGAATATGAAATAATTACCATAATTTCAATAGTAATTGCAATTGAATTGAAAGAAAATTGCCAACATTATTCCAAAATCACATACTGACAAAAAAAAGCTTTGTTTACAGGTCATGTAGCATTTTCTCTTTACAAATTATGCTTAAGAGCTTGGAGTATTGTATGAGTTTCTGTTGTCTTACATAAAATCGACAGAATAGAACAATCCGCAATTGTAATAAGGAAAGTATCACAACAATCACGTCAGGAATAGATAAACCCATGTTATTAATTCAAAGGAAAGTTAAAACAATAGCTACAACGAAGAAGAGCTTATATTGTTTACTAATGTGCTATGATCCAATCACACTAGGATGCTCTGAAGAGAAGCCCTACTTGATCATAATGTTCTGTGTTGGCAATATGGGAAAATTATGCACTGCCAACACACCATAAACAATACACTTTTTATCAATGGTGATATCATATGCTTGTATTCTCATCACATAACATTAAAATGGACAAATGAACAACTTTATCAATTATCCATCAACGTGTAATGGAAGTAAGTTTTACGAAATTGAACCTTATTAATGATGAATATTTTCTATGTTATTTAATTTTTATTAGGTTTTCTATATCCCCAATGAAACCTCTCAGCACACTGAAATCTATTCACAGGAAAATTTCTACATAAACACAAATGTCAACGAACACCTCTTGTAGATCGAGTGTGGTTTTTACACTCCAGCAGAAGCAACTTCTTCTGTACTAAAGAGTTTGTTGATCAATTGATTAAAGGTTGTGTTCCCCGCACAATGGAAGCTTTCTTTATGGTTATCCTTGTGTAAATAGGCATATGCGCGGAACTTTAGAGGAAATCCATTTTGTGGAGGAACCTTTCAAGCATTCATCACATGGAATATTGCACTCCACCTCCACATTCCGCACAATCACAAACCTTCCACATAATTTGTTCATGCTTGTACTTATAAACAAGTTTTTTAAACAAAATATTTACAAAAAACACTTTTGTTCATGTCGACACCTATAAACAATGTTGCAGAAGCAACAATAAGTTATCTGATGCAATACACATATTTTTTCATTTGTGTAGTCTAGCATAAGCAAAAAAGATAGACATAGTGTCGAGAATGAAAAATGAGAAATCGATACATTAGTAGGAAAAACAAAAAAATGACATATTTATGACACGTCCCTAGATAGATCGTTATCTAGATAAATTGTTATTTAGAATTTTAATCATCCTGATCATTATCTAGATACATGGTTATCTAGATTTTTAATTTATCCAATGCCTTTGAAGCAATATTGATGACATACAACCAGGGGAAGTGATAATAAGAAATTTGACGTAATCTCTATACGAATACGAGGGAATTACCATAATTTCTATAATAATGATAATTGAATTGAAATAAAACAACTGACATTATTTCTGATTCATAGTTTAATTGTCTTGATCGTTATCTAGTCTAGATTTTTAATAGTCCCAAAGCCTTCGATGGAATATTAATGTCGTATAGCCAACATAAGTGACAGTAAGAAATATGATGAAATTGATATCTGTTACCATAATTGCTATAACAATCACAATTGAATTGAAAGAAAACAACCTACATTATTCCCAAATCACATGTTGACAACCAAAAAAAAGAAAACTATTGTTTACCGAGACCAAAAATTTACTTGAAAAGTCATTTTTTGTCGGAATCCATCTATTTGTTTAAAAAAAAAACCATAAGAGTGTTTCAAACATTTTTTGATGGTGGAAATGAATTCAAAACTATCAAAAACCTTTGGGGCACCCAAAGTCCTGAAGTTTGACAATTGTCACCCAGATTTCCCAAAATCTCTGCTGAATTTTGATCAAAATCTTGTAAGAATTTACACTATTTTCTGCGAAAAATTTTGGCCTCATTAGGGTAGTCTAAAAAAAAAACCAACATGGAAATGACCATTACGAATTATTGGGTATCGAAACGATACAACCAAAAAGCCTTTCATTAGCAGGAATTGCTATAAATTTTAGAGGTGGCCTAACTGAACTAAAGCTAGATTTCACATACTTTCCACACATAAGCGTATTGATCTGGATCTGTAAATACTAATGATAAAGCAAATATAATAACCATCTATAAAAAATGGTAAATTCCATGAATATGCTAGAGCTATAAAACAACATATAGTGGAATGAACCTAGAAAAAGAGTCGAGTAGCACAAAAATCACACTAGGAATAGATTAAACCACACTATTCATTCGGTAAAGAGTTAAAGGAGTAGCTACAAAGAAAAACAATTTATATTTTTTGTCGATGTGCTATGATACAAATGCACTAGGACACTCCAAAGAGAAGCCCTATGATTACCAAGAGGCCTTACTTCATCACAATGCTATGTGTTGGCAATATAGGCAAATGATGCACTGCTGACACACCATAAATGATGCACATGTTACTAATGGTGATATGATATGCCCATTTTCTCAACACATAACATTATAATCGAAAAAATGAAAATTTTGGTCAATGATCCATCGTATTTATTGAATGGAAGTAAGTTTTATGAAATTGAACCTTATTAATGATGAACAATTTCTATGTTATTTAAAACAAAATAGTAATGTTTCTTATTTAACATTTATTGAAGTCCTTATTGCAATAAATTAATGTTTCTTATTTAAAATAAAAGAATAATGCTTTTTATTTAATGTTTATTATACTTTCTATATCCCCAATTGAACCTCTTCGTACACTGAAATCTATTTGTAGGAAACTTTCTGCCTAAGCACAAATGTCAACGAACACCTCTTACAGATCAAGTGTAGTTTTCACACTCCATCAGAATCAAGTTTTTTTGCACTAAAGACTTTTCTGACCAATTGATTAAAGTTTGTGCTCTCTCCCCAATACTATGTTATTAGCTCACTTTAGGAGGAATTGCGAAAGTTCGGACAATATTGTTTTTTCCACACCCCCGCATAATTGAAGTTTGCGATTGTGGCATATGCAAAGCTCTTTATGTTTATGCACATGCATTCGTTCTTCTCCAAACATGCTTTCTCTACTAATATTTTAATTCTTAATATTGCAAAATAATTTACTAAACATTGTATGAAATTTTTCTGAAGCATGAAACCTAAATCAAATCTTTTATTATAGAAAACACAAAATTAATTTCCATGCATGAAATTTATTTGTATTACTGATTTAGCTATCATTTTTCTCTCGGTAACTTAAATTAAAAATGTTTCCACAATTATATATTATTGATAATATTTTAATTCTAAATATTTCTAAATAATTTACCATACCCCCAAAACGCAATAACAAAATGCCAGAAACAAGCCCTAGAAGAGCCAGAAAACCCCCATATAACCATAAATTGAAGGCTTAAATGTTGTACCGAGTGTGGAGAAAGATCCATAGAATAAAATGTGTTCAAAACACGAAAACTGAATTGAAACTTTTATTGTAGAAAATCTAAACTAGAACAACCTTACAGTAATCAATCTGTATGACCCATTATCTAGTAGTTTTCTATTTCCCTTCATTACTTTATCTGCACCATGAATATATTATAGGAGCTTTCATTACATTAAGACTTAAAGTTATAGAGTTCCCTTTACACCTTCATTCTCTCACACATGTCTCGTTCTGCGCACATCTTTGATTTCACTTTGCTAAATTTGTAAAAGTTTTAGATGATAAATAATTTAAAATTAATCTTTTGCCTGCGCTCCCTTTCTTGTGCACATTAACTCTGCTCCGCACAAGGAAAGCTTCACAAAAGGAAACATAGTAATACTAATTTGAAATTTGTTCATAGTTAAATTAATTACGCGTCAACGCCATAAATTTCCTTCTACATCGCCATTTTTTCACCCATGCATTGTCGTCCACGGGTCCTTCAGACAATGAACGATTACAAAGTGCAGACTCAAAGATGACATTAATAGAAAATATAGAGGCTTAAAATCAAGGAAAGTTAGATTCAATTGTGTATTTACATTGATAAAGCAATTATGTAAACATAGAGTCACGAATTAGAATTGTAATTTGCTAACTTTATTAGCAAGTGTAACACATAATGAAGTTTATGGAGTGCAATTAAGGAGTTATACAACAAAAGCTTAATACTTTTTTAGCTAGATTATCCAGTGATCTATAATTTATCATTGATTTGGTCTCAAAGCATGCTGAAATGATTCAATCTGAAGCATGCATCCATTTTGACCTTCTAAATCATAAAATAGAGATACTAGAATTGAAGATGAAGCGAATGCAATTGGAAAACAAAACATTGAGTTTTCTTCTAGATAATCTAGCTCATGCAGAGAACGTCAATGCTAAGGAAGACGTTAATGAAAGAGATGATGATATCATGGCCATTGACCAAGGTTCCCCCCCTTCTCATCTTGAGCCAGAAGTTAATGAAGCCCCCTTTTCTTCTGATGTGGAGGATATGTAGTAATTTAGATACTATTAGTGTTATTTTTTTCCTTCATTAATAAAGCAAATCAAGTTAGAATAACTTCTATAGCCCAATTATGAACTGCGTCAATCCTTATTTGATTTTTTGAACATTAGAACAAGACATTTTTCCTGAATTCCAAAATAAAAAAAAAAAAATTAATTTCCAAGCATGGCATTTACTTGTGTTACTGATTTAGTTGTTATTTTGTTCTCGGTAACTTAATTTCAAAATATTTCTGTAACTTTTTTTTCTCGGAAAGAAAAATCGTAACTTTCATTAACATAGAAAATTACATGTTGTAAGTGCCCTTGGCATATGCTGTAAAGTGATTGTGGTCATCTGTTAAATGTTTCAGAACTGATAAAATACTTACAAAAAACCCTAAACGGGTATACTGATAAAGTTTATATACAAATTTAATTACATATCCAAAAACTGTTCATAAATATTAACAAAAAAGTGCTGATACTAGGGCCTATTTGCGCTCTCTATATCTTGGTCTATATATGTTATATGGTAGTATTGATACACTTGTGAAGGGGTATGCTCTTTGATCATCCATTCTCCTCGAGGATGATATGTTGCCTCTTTCGATAACTTGTCCGTGGTTGTATTACGTTCCCTATAGATATGAGTACAAGAGACAAGATCAAATTGTGATTTTAAAAATAAAACATCATCCAAAATTGTTTTGAGCGAATATGCATGGCATGTTGTTGTACAATTGAACCAGTTTATGAAAATCTTAGAATCCCAAAATATATGTACTTGTCTACAATTTTTGGAAGTAGCAAAATGTAGCAGATGGTGGAGGGTCATGAGTTCAACACAATTGTTAGTGCCATCTCCTAGCCCCAGGCTGATATGGTAATAATGTAAATCAGATATGTGTAGTATGATGCCTCCGTTGCAACCCTGTTCTTGAGCTGCTCCATCGAAGTAGGCCCAGGGTTTCTCTCTATCTATGATTTCTGGTATAATGTGCCTTGTCTGGATGACCTGTGTCTCCTCCAAGATTTCAAGGTATCTCTTACAAATCTTTGGAATAATCTGAGCCCAAACAATTTGTTTCCCCTAAAAAATATTACTGTTTCTGCAAATTCAAATGTGCCAGGACACTATGAGAGGCAGGTTTCGAGTTTTCAGGTATGTTGCATTGTCCCACCAGTTGTTCCAGGCCATATTCATGTCATCCTTGGTCCATGAATAAGATATCTTAAGAATCTAAAGGACTTGTGCCCAAACATGTTGAGTAGTTGGACAAGTGAGGAAAAGGTGTTTAGTGGTTTCCTCCTCGCCTTTGTAGAGAACACACCATGTAGGTCCTGAGAATGCCTATTTCCTTAGGTTTGTTCCAGTGGGGATTTTGTCTGCAATGATGTTCCACATGAGTAATCGGGTACTTGGAGGACCATGTAGCCTCCAGATATTCCGCCACTAGCTTTTCAATACTTCTGGTTTATGTCTTGCATGTATTATTATATATCCATCCTTTGGGGAATATGTCCCATTCTGTGCTAGTCCCCAGAGCAGATCATCCTACTTATCCCTTAATCTCACATGAGATTCTGATAAGGCCATCAAATAGGTCCCGCACTCCATATGCCACCGAGCAGGGATATATAGTGCCATCCCTAATAACCAAGCTTGCTGATATATAGTTGTGTTTTGGGGCTTCTCTATATATGCAATGTTGTAGATAGCCTTTTGGTTCAGGTTGTCTATCAAGTCCGGTGGGAGAAGGCGGGAGTTTCCGCATCCAATCCATGGGTCTATCCCAATATGAGCATACCCTCCATTGCCAATCCTCCATATGAGTCCCCTTCTAATAGTGGGGAGGGTATTTAACACTTCCCTCCAAATAACTGATATACCCTTCCTGTTCCAAGTTGGTAGTCTTAGCCAATCCCGCACTGAGATCGGCCAGATGTATTTGTATGTGATCACTTTTGACCAAAGGCTCCTTTGCTTCAGGAGTAGCCATCCCAGTTTGGCTGCAAGATCCTGGGAAAAAAGCAAATAGGTTTTTCAAGCCCCACCTAGTGTATTTTTTGGGGATAACAATGCTGCTCCATTGACCCAGGCATATAGTTCCCCCTCTTTATTCCCCTTCCATAAGAAATTATGGCATATTCTCTGAATCCTTTGTATAATTCCTTGTGGGATCTAGGTCAGGGACATCCAATAAACGGTGTGGCTTCTAAATCTATTTTGATAAGAACCAATCTGCCAGCCCTAGATAGTAGTCTGTGGCTCAATATATTTAATCTTCTTTTTATCTTTGCGATTAACCAAGTCTAGTCAACTATTTTATATCCATTTGATTTTATCCTAAATCCCAAGTACTTTAATCCTTCCTCCAAGGTCTGAATTTTAAATGGGAAGTTTCGAAGAGCAAGATTGGTTTCCTGTTGTGTACATCTTGATAGGGAGATGGTGGATTTAACCTAATTAATCTCCATCCCTGTGGCAGAGCTAAATAACCTTAGTATCGTTGTGAAGGTGTTGATGTCCTGTATGCCCCCATCCAAAAAAATGAGAATGTCATCATCAAAAAGGAGATGAGTTAATATGCATTGGTCTGTTATCTTGAGTCTCATGAGTCTCCCCTCATGCTTCTCCGAGGCAATATTTCTGCTGAGTCCTTCCATGACCAATAAGAATAGTAGAGGGGATAGGAGAAATCCTTGTCTGAGTCCCCTCTCTACCTATAAGGAGTAGAAGGCTGATCCATTGATTAAAATAGCAAAGGAAACTGAAGTAATACAACACATGATCCATTTGATGAATTTTGGTGGGAAGCCCAGATGAGTGAGTAACATCAGGAGATATAACCAGTTAACCTGGTTAAATGCCTTTGAGAGGTAAATTTTTAGCATCACTCCTTTGAGTTTCTTTAGATTGATAGAGTGGAGGGCCTCTTGTGTCGTGCCAATGGCCTCATGTATTTGACGGTTTTGTAATAAGGCAAACTATTCTGGGGAGACGTGATTCGATAGGATAGGTTTGATACAATTAGCTATGTTATTAGCTATAATTTTATAGAGGCAATTACAAAAGGATATAGGTATGAAGTCGTTAAAGGATAGAGGAGAATCTAGTTTGGGGATGAGGGCTATGAAGGTGGGGTTTATGGGTTCATGCATTCTGCCCAGGATACAACTTTCTTCGACTACATCAAGAAGGTTAGGCCTAATGATGTCAAAGAAGGAGAGGTAGAACTCCACTAGCCATCCATCTGGCCCCAGAATTTTATCCCTTTTGAACCATTTCAGAGTGCTCTCCAGTTCCCCCAAAGAGACAGGTTTATTGAGATCCTCCAGTAAGTCTGGTTCCATGAAACGGGGAAAGTACCCTAAGATGCAGATGATATCAGCCAGTGTAACACCCAGAGGGGTTGTGAAAAACTGATTGAAATGTGCAATGGCCAACTAAGTCAGCTAAGGATGAGTAATTGTCGTTGATCCCTGATCTGAGGGCATTTCCCAAATAGTGTTGCTGACTTTTCTTCCATTGGAAAATGTTTGGAAGAATTTAGTGTTGCCATCCCCAGCTTGTAACCAGATAGCGTTGCTTTTGAGTCTTCAAGTATCTTCCCGCGCTAGTATGATCTTAGATCTCTGGGCTTCCAGCTCCATGACTTGTAATTTTTTCTCAATGGAGTTGAAGCCACTACCATGTTGATCCGTTAATGAGGCTATTTGGTTTTCTAAGGCAAAGAGGGCAAGTTCCTCCCTAGCCTTTTTCCTTTTGGCCCAACCAATGGATAACCGCTTGAGATTGTACAGGTTATGGTAGAATCCAATAGCCTTCCTCTGCTCATTTGGAAGGGGATGGGATTTCCAGTAGTCTGAGACCATCTTGAGGTAGTCTGGTTCCTTTAACCAGGTCGAATTTAACTTGAAGGGGGCTCTCGGTTTGTGTATGGATCCTGCCAATTCTAGATATATGGGTGAATGATCATATATGCCACCTGAGCCCACCCATTGTCTATAGTTTGTGAGGGTAACAAGAAGGTCTTCATGGATGAGATATCAATCAAGTCTTCTCCCCAAGGCTGCCTCACCAGTCCTTCTATTATGCCAAGTAGGCATCTTCTTGTTCATAGGAACATCAATAAGGCCATGTTGATCCAAAAGAGAGCTCAACTGATCCGAGAGTAGATCGAGGGTTGAATGGTGACCCCAAGATTCTTAATGTCCTATGGAAAAGTTGAGGTCTCCTCCCAATATGGTTGAGGGAGTGATCATCAGGTTATCCAGAAACCGCTGCCAGAAGGCCAGTCTACATTGATAGGGAGCGTATATGTTTATTATATGAATCTGTTTGCCCAATTCAGCTGAAAATAGATCTATACCAAGAAAACCATGACTACCCCATGATGAAATCACCCTGATGGTTTGAGGGTTGATCCCAAGGGCAAGTCCCCCAGACCACCCTGCAGCATCCAGGGCTTGAAAGTGCCACCTAGGCATGATGCCCAGGAGGGATTTAGCTATTAGATAGGAAGACCCCAAGGTCTCCTAAAGGAAAATAATATCACAGTGCTCACTGTTCAAGAGTCTCTCGAGGGCTAATGTTTTAGGGGGGCTGGCCATGCCCCTACAATTAAAGGAGAGCCATTTAATTGGGGAACCTTAGCAAGTGTGTCTATTACTCTAAGCACCCAATCAATGGTATTTTGTCGACCCTAGGCAACATTGTCCCTTGCAATTTTAATGGCTTTGGCTATTTTGGATGGTCACCCTCTGGTAGGCTTATGGCTAGAAAGATAGGGAGTGATACCCAGGACAAACGCATCAGGGGTGTTTTTCCATCGGGGGCGGAGATTGTAGGAGTGAGAGCTCGAGGTAGTGGGAGTAGTTGGCATTTGAGACCCATCCAGTCCAGATATAATCGATGGGGTAGTGGAGAAAATAGGTGATGGAGGCTTAATCAAACATGAAATGGGAGAAGTAATTAAACATGGGGGGATGAAAATGCAACCATAGGGACAACAAAATGATTAAAATGTAGAGCAAAATAATAAGAGGGAGAATGAGATACTTTCGCTGTAGACCAGGATCTAGTCCTAGGAGGAGATGGAGGCGGCATTTGGGAGGAACTGAATGTCTGAACAATGTTCCTAGCATCATCCTTTGGGTGATCCAGATCTGAGGGTAGCACATCCACACCGGTTCTTCATATTGTCTATGCTTCAAACCCTTAGTAGCCACTAGATTTGCAGTCGTGAGCAGAGGACAATCTTTGTAGAGATGTCTGACCTTATGGCATCTCCTGCACCAGAATGGCACACCTTCATAGTCGATATTTTTCCTACACATGAAGTGGCACTAATGCAGAGTGATCTTCTCCTCCAACCCTACCCAAGTGTCCAGGTGTACCAAAATTTGAGCCATGGTCATGATCCCCATCGATTCAAAAGATTGATCATGATCTAGGTAGGTGCCAAGCAAATATCCAATTCGCTTGAAGAAAGTAGGGGTCCAATATTGCGGTGGGAGGCCCGACAAACGGACCCATGTTGCTCCTGCACCTAGTTGTTCTCACTCATGATTGAACAGTGGATCCCGTCTCTTCAGTAGCACAGGTTCAAATTCTATGTGCTAGAACCTGGATAGGATCCAATTTGTGTATTCCTTCCAGTGGAATCGTTGGAAAACCACCCCCTTGCTAGAACACAAATAATGGGCAGGTCTTTCAGTAGGGATCCCTAGATTTCCTCAGTCCAGAGCCAAAGCCTCTCAACAGTGTATTTCTGCCCATAGATACAGCCAACCAGAGCCTACTTGGAAATGCCGTCCACTTCTCCCATCAAGAGATATTCACCGAGTACAATATTAATATCTCTGTCTCTAGCCCTAAGGCACCGACCTTTCTTAAGCTTGTCTATTCGTCGGGTAATCCTTGAGGAGTCCATGGATACCTTGGTTCACTATCTGTGGGGTGGATGGAGTGGATTTAGGGGTAGGGATCGAGGAGCTAAAACATCCCAAGCAGATGGGCATGTTGGGGTTAGGGTTAAAGCCACCAGGGTTCGAAGGGCCACCAAAAAGAGGAGGATTTGTAAATGGTATGGTTCCAAAAAGAGGAATACTCGAGATGGACGGGAATCCAAGAATGGCAGAGACGTGGGGGAGCTGGGGGAGAGGTGCATCAAAGGAGGACGAGGATTGCATACAAGATCCTAATAGGTTCAGGGTCACCGGGGATAGAGGGGGGAAATCCAACCTTGGAACATCATTGCTATGCACGGTGGATGGATGGGGCATAGATGTTGAAGGTTGGCCCTGTGTGGAGGTAGAGGATGGCAGAGGTCACTGAGGTGCAGCCAAAGGTCCTGGTACCGACACGGTGTGGTGGAGAGGCCTGTTGACCTCATGGGGATGAGGGTCCACCGATATATCTGCTTGGTCCATATCCTTGGAACCGAAAGTAAACATATTAGCATCTGTTGGGAAAACGGGAGTCTCAACAGCTGTGAACACCGGGTAAACCACGAGTTAAGGAGGTAGCAACGGAGCCGTTCTGGTGAGCCTTGAGGGCTTAGTCCATGCTATTAGATGTCAAGCATTAGAGGCACTGAACCGCCATGGTATCCCCCTTAGTGTTCAGTTAGGGTTTCGCCATCACCAGGAGTTCCAATGACCACCCCATGTATATTTCATTTAGTAATGAATTGTAACTGACTAATAAAAATTTCAAATATTTCCGCAACTTAATTTGCAGAGTTGTCTCTTTTCATTTCCGTCTAACATAAGCATTTATTCAGGAAATCAATTTAGATACCCCATCTTACACACAACCGAAGCTCTGAACATTGAAACATAATAATAATATAGATTAAAATTAATAGTTTAACATTAATTTCCTTATTCATCCCTCGTTCTCCCGAAAATAACCCATCCTAATTTTGTTCCTGTCGAATAAACAATAAAATCTTCACACAATGAAACATAGTAATGTTAACTCTTATGTTCTCTCACACATATCCCAATTCAATCCAACTATCAATGCTCAAGGCAGTAACATAATGTTAGATAACTCATGAAACTCCCCGTTCTCCCACACAAACCTTGTTTTCCATATTTGTTATCGTCCCAATGTCTGTCCTCAAACAAATAAAAAACTCATGTACTTCCAATATAACACAAATAAATATGTATGACATTTCACAACAAATCCATTGTGCGTAAAAATATCACAGATTAATATTAATTTATCTATGCACCACCCGTTTTCTCGAACAAACCCCAACCTCTACACTAAAAATATCTGCACAATGAAAATTAACAACACTAGTTATTATGTTCTCCCGCACATACCCTATCCTTCGCAAAGATTCATAGCTCTAAAATTAGAGCTCTATGAAATTCCTCTCCCACACATAATTAGTCCTTCTTAGAGTAAATGCTTTGCACAAGGAAATATTTTAACATTAATTTCATCCTTGCCAAATAAAGTTCCCTAAGAACCCTTGTTCTCTCACACATACCCGTCTATTTGCACAAAACATTTCCTTGTATATGAAGATTTCAATGTGCGGAGTGTTTTTTCATGGCATTGAGGTCTGCAAAATGAAAGCTTGAAAGCTTCCTTTGCACAATGGACAAGTAGTGTGCAAAGCTATGCTTACGTGGAAAATCTTGTAGATTCACAAGCTAACGCAATTTGCTAAAGAAAGAGGCAAGAATATACTTCTACTCTTTACATCGGAAGCCTATAAACATCGAGAAAACAATAATCAATAGAGGAAGACAATCAAAGGCACATAACACAATAAATATCTAGGGAAATCCACAGCTCAAAACCCCACTATCTGTTTTGTATTAATCCGGAAAATCAAGATGAAATTACAATGCTTTTTCTCTCTAGAAAAATCCCAACACAACAAATTCAATCTCCAAATCATAAGAAAACTCAAGGCCAAAGCTAATCCAATTGACATGCTCTCCAAGTCTCTATTCCAATGTGTAATTCCTATGAAGGATAGCTTGTATTTAAAGGGAAATAAAGCCTCTAAAAATAGCGCAATCGCTCAAGGATCAGTTCCTGAATGCATGCACTGTCAGTGCAACTCAGAAAAATATAAAACAATTAGTACACTATCCCTGCACTTTAGTCTCAACTAGGTCTTTATCAAAATCAACATGCATGAGTTTTTGATGGTGGAATCTTGAGTTAACTAGAGTAGCACTAATTAGGTCACTAGTGTCCCAACTGTCTGTTTACTCACTATTAGTTCCTGAAAATGATCGAAACTAATTTAACTGGACTTAACTCAATAAACTAAGTTAACTAATTACAACTCATTCATAGCTCATCTTGAACTCCTATAAGTTAGGGAGAACATATACATGTATTCTAAAATACTTCCAATTTGAATTTCCTAAATTAATTAAGTTAATTAAACTTAATTAATTATTTTCAAATTGCTATGAGAAAAGAATTCTATTTTAATTCACAATATAATTCAAGGACAAATTAAACTGGAATTTTTTGTTTCCATTTCTCAACACTCCCTCTTAACAAGAAAGGGATTATCCACTACCCCGATTTTGTCTCTGTGAAACTCGAATTTACATATTGGCAATGCTTTTATCAAGATGTCAACATCTTGCTCTACTGTGGGAATGTAGTCTAACAACATGATCTGCCTCAATACACAATCTCTGAGATGATGATATCAGATATCTATATGCTTGGATTGATCATGAAAAACTGGATTTTTAGAGAGCTTGATACAACTCTGATTATCACAATAAATCACTGTTGGATCCATCTGCTGACCAAAAAAACCAACCAGGATATTCCTCATCAAGATAGACTCACATGCTGATTGACTTGCAGTCGTGTACTCTGCCTCTACTGAACTGAGTGCAACCGATCTCTGTTTCCTACTGTACCAAGAAACTGTAGCTGACCCAATACTCAAGAACCCTCCTAATGTTCTCTTCCTCTCAAATGGACTCCCTACCCAATCTACATTGGTGAGGCCTTGAAGCTTCACTCCCTCTGTTTTTCTGTACCATAGCCCACATTGAGTAGTGCCTCTGAGGTATCTCAATACATGCTTTTCCACCTTCCAATACAACTTGGTAGGCCTAACCATCGCTTGACTAAGCTAGTTAACTACATAACACATATCTGGTCATGTGTTTACCAAATACATGATTGAACCTTCGTGGGTTTACTGCTCTCCATGCAAAATCTCCTGAGTATCTCATTGGCATACTTTCCTTGAGAAACAAACAACTCCCCATCTCCGTGTCGTACCTCCATGCCAAGAAATTAATGCATGAGCCCCATGTCCTTCATCTCAAACTCTCTTGCAAGGTCCTCCTTGCAATATTTGATGAGCTTCTCATCACCTATCAGTATAAGATCATCTACATAAAGTACAATGATCAAAATCTTACCTTCCACCACTATGTGATACAGGTTCACATCTGCTTCACTCTTCGAGAAGCCCAACCCAGTGAAGTAGCTATCTATCCTGGTGTACCAAGCACGGGGTGCTTGCTTCAGCCCATACAATGCTCTCTTGAGTCAACACACATGTGACTCATGGTCCAAGGTTTTAATACCTTTAGGCTTCTCTATGTACACCTCTTCCTCAATCATGCCATTGAGGAAGGCAGTCTTCACATCCATCTGATGGATACTCCAACCCATCTGTGTAGATAGTGCCAAAATAGATCTGATAGATGAGTACCTTACAACAGGAGCAAAGGTCTCTTCATAATCAATCCCTTCTACCTGTGAAAATACATGGTCCACAAATCTGGCCTTATGCTTCTCCACACTACCATCTACAACTTGCTTTACCTTGTAAAGCCAATGGCAGCTCACAACTGACTTGTCCTTTAGTCTCGGGACCACATCCCAAACACTATTTCGAACTATGGATTCATACTCCTCCACGATCACATCAGCCCAAACTAGTTGTTGCACTGCTTCCTAAAAGGAAGATGGCTCTGTCACAACACATGTACCCATAAATGCCATGTATCTAGTGTACCTCTCTGGTGACCTCCTCTATTTGCACTAAGAAGAGGGTGATCCCACATTCTCTCGTGCATCATCCAAAAATATGTCAACATCTCTAGTGCGCTTTCTTCCCTCTCTGGAAGACTCTGCCTAAGTAGATGTCTCCACTCTTGGAACCCCTGCATGTGGTTGCTCCACATCAATTTGAGGCTCCTCAACCTTAGGAACTAAATATCCTCCTTCGCATCTAGCTCAAGCTCCTTCTGAAGGGATACTCACATGACCTTCTCCTCATCAAACTTGACATCCCTGCGAACCATTGTCATCTGAATGGTTTGCATGTACACCTGATAGTTGTGGGGAGTATCAGTGTACCCCACAAAGAACCCCAACTCTGTTGTTGGCTTAAGCTTCTTCCGTGCATCTTTAGTCACATGGAAATAAACTGATGACCCAAAAATCCTAAAGTGACCAACATCTAGCCTCTTATCGGAATAATATTCCTCTGGTGTTTTACTCAAAAGGATCCAATGTGGGCTACGGTTCTGAACATAAACCGCTGTGTTGCATGCCTCCGCCCACAAGTGTAGTGGTAGGCCATGATCATGCAACATCACCCTTGCTACCCCTACTATGCTCATGTTCTTCCTCTCAGCAACCCCATTATGTTGAGGGTTATGAGGTGCCATCAACTCTCATTTAATCCATTTCACTGCACAAAAGTTATTAAACTCATTGGAGACATATTCTCCACCGTTATCACTTTGTAGAACTTTAACCTTCTTGCCTAAATCTTTCTTGACCAATGCTTTGAATTCACAAAACTTTGTGAATGCCTAATCCTTTCTCTGCATGAAAAATATCCAGCATTTACGAGAATAGTCATCTACAAATATAACATGATACATGTGTTTGGCGATTGATACTATCGAGAGTGGTCCACACACATCTGAATGGACTCTCTCCAGAATAAACTCTGCTTGACTGTCTCTATCTCCAAAGGAAGTCTTGGTGTATTTTCCCAAAGTACAACCCTTGCATGTATCAACTTTCTCAAGCGTACCTTTGGGAAGATCGGTAGAGATAAGCCCGATGATGCAAGTGGCACAATCGCTTGTGCCACAACTCATTGACGTCTCAGCTGAACATCTTCTTTGATTTTGAACTCAAAGTAGCACAATCCTCTACCTCTATCTTATAGAGATTCTGAAATAAAATCCCTATCTTCTTTACTTGATCTATGGCCATGTGTCGAAGGAATGTCTTTCCTTTTTAAAAAATCACATCATAGCCTCTATCCTCAAGTATGGCAACATATACGAAGTTCTTCTTCAGTCCGAGTACATGCATAACATTCCTCATGGTGAGTGGATCCGCATGCTCCCTCTGAAAAGTAATAGTACCCACACCAATAACACTATACTTACCGTCATCACCCATATCGATATGCATCTTAAGATCTTTCTCCTCCAGTTCACTTAATAACTCTTTGTCGCTAGTCATGTGGAAAGAATCTCCACTGTCTAAGTACCAAACACTTCCTATCATTGAAGACACCATGCATGCAATGAGGGAAAAGTCCAATTTGAATTAGGAGGCGAAAGCCTCACTCGCCACTCCTTCTCAGGGCTTCTCCTTGGACTTCTTCAATGGACAAATTGTAGCAAAGTGACCCATCTTGTGACAATGAACGAATTTAACTTTCGTTATGTCCTTCTTCTTACCTCCATGATAAGAATCTGATTAGAACGAGAAATTTTACCTTTCCCCTTCCTTGCCTTAATCACTATGGAAAAATTATCTTCATCATTAGTCTTTGATGAAGAGCCATCCCAAGTGTTCCTTATGATCTCATCCTGCATAAAATCTGACCATAGTCGTTCCCAGTTTGACAACTTCTCCTGACCATTGACAGGGTCTTGCTAACTATGCCAAATATTTGGGAGTCCAAGAAGAGAAAGGCTCACCATATCCTCCTTGACAACTGTGATTCCAACAGTTCAAAGTTCATCTCGACATTGAGTGAACTTGGTCAAGTACTTTGGAATCGACTCACCTTTCTCCATCTTGATTTTATGAAGTTTATCCTTCAATGCCAACTTCCTTTGATCACTGCTATTTTGATACAAGTCGGTCAATGTTTTCCACATAGCATGTAGAGTTTCCTTGCCATGGAGACTCAATGCAATGTGGTCTCAAACTCCCTTAAGGATTATTTTCCTTGCCTTTGCCATACACTTCTTCCATTCGGCCAAGTTCTGTGCATCTGTAGCTGCTGGCTTGGGGACTTCCTGATCAATGAATCATTCAAGCCATTATCTTCTAGCACAACCTCCACCATGTTCCTCTAGACTATAAAATTCGAGCTTCCTTCCAAGGCATAATCAAGCCTCAACCCATGGAATTCCATCTGTCGATCCTGAAGTATGTATGAAAATTCGACTTTCTCCTATAATCCAGAAACTTAAAACTTCGAAATCTCCTCTAGAGTGCTGATATTAAATCAGTGATATCTCCCTCATTCGAACTCTTATTTGGCCGATTTATTTATTTATTTATATTTATTATGATTATTATATCTATATATCTATATATATATATATATATATAATATATATATATATATATATAGATATATAGATTATATAGATATATATATATATATATATATATAATATATATATATATATATATTATATATATATTAGTATAATATATATATATATATTATATATATATATATTATATATTATATTTATTTATTTATTTATTTATTTATTTTGGATATCTTTCCCAAGGAATCCAATCCTGCAATTTTATTTATTTTATTATTATTATTATTAATTCTGAAAATTTTGCACAGAAATTCTCATAACTTCTCTGCAAACTCTTAGGCCAAAAAAAATTCTTGCTCCGATACCATGTAGAAAATCCCGTAGATTCACAAGCTAATGCAATTTTCTAAAGCAAGAGACAAGAATCTACTTCTACTCCTTACAACAGAAGCCTATAAACACCAAGCAAACAATAATCAATAGAGGAAGAGAATCAAAGGCATATAACACAATAAATATCTGGGGAAAGCCACATCATAAAATCCCACTATCTATTTTGTATTAATCAGGGAAATCAAGATGAAATTAAGATGAAATTACAATGCTTGTTCTCTCTAGAACAATCCCAACACTCAACAAATTCAATCTCCAACTCATAAGAAAGCTCAAGGCCAAATATTAGCCAATTCACAAGCTCTCCAAGTCTCTATTCTAATGTGTAATTCCTATGAAGGATATCTTGTATTTAAAGGGATATAAAGCCTCTAAAAATAGTGCAATCCATCAAGGATCAGTTCCTGATTGCATGCACTGTCAGTGCAACTTAGAAAAATATAAAACAATTAGTACACTATCCCTGCACTCTAGTCTCAACTTGGTCTTTCTCAAAATCAACATGCTTGAGTTTTTGATGGTGGAATCTTTAGTTAAGTAGAGTAGCACTAATTAGGTCACTAGTGTCCCAGCTGATTGTTTATTCTCTATTAGTTCCTGAAACTGATTGGAACTAATTTAATTGGACTTAATTCAATAAAATGAGTTAACTAATTACAACTCATTCATAGCTCATCCTAAACTCCTATAAGTAAGGGAGAACATATACATGTCTTCTAAGATACTTCCAATTCGAATTTCCTAAATTAATTAAGTTTTTTTTTTTTCTCGGTAAAGACTAAATCTATTAAGTAAAATAAAGTACAGCCAGGAAAAGCCAAAAAACCCGCAGACCGGAAATGATGGATTTATCAACCTCGGTCCCAGGGAAAAGATACAAACATAGAGTTGTAGGAAGAGCAAGAGACCGACAGACCGGAAATGATGGACTCATCAACCTCGGTCTCGGAGGAAGGATACAATCTCAGAGCTACAACAGAAGATTTGAAAGCAAAGACTGACTATCAAGCTATTACCCTAGTGGGTCAGTGACTGCACCACAATGTTTTTTCCCTTTATTTTTGTTAACTTTTGTCCAGCCATCATGGGGAGAATGGGCTAGGACGACTTGAAGACTGGAGTTCTCTGTCTCCGGGGACTCCTTCTCTGATTCAGAGGAAGAAGTCTCATGGGGATGTTTCTGGGAGCTGGCTGTGACATGGGTGAGCCCCATATTGTCTGGGGCCAGATCCATCGGCTGAGGCGTCTGATCTGGTTCTGACTCGCTTTCCTCCTTTTCCATACTTGGGGAGCTGGAGCTTCCAGCTGGCGGCGGTGGACAGGGAGCCCACTGCTTGGGCTTGGAATGAGCGAAGAGGCCCCTTTTCGTTCTTGCTGACAACGATGGGCAGGAGCTATGCAGGTGCCCTGTTAGGTGACAATGGCGGCATCGGAAGGCAGTGTTTTTGTACTCTATATACTGGGTCCAGACAAAGTCCTTGATCTTGAGATTGATATATTCTGGCAATCCCTTGCTTAAATCAAGCTCCACACAAACTCTGGCATATGTATAGAGCCCTTGCCTCTCCCGCTGGTAATCTCCCGTTAGAAAGCGACCCAAGGCATTGCCTATTTGCTTATATACTTCTGTGCGCCATAGGTGAACTGGGAGATTTGGGAGTCTGATCCATACCGGAGCTTTAGTGATGACTGTTGAAGCTGGGTCAAAGTCTGGAAACCATGGAGTTAGGAAGAGGCCAGCTAAACCCATGAACCAAGGGCCTTCGTCCAGGGCATTGTAGCAGTGCTCGAGGTCATCGAACAGCACTATAAAATATCCCTTTGCATAGAAATAAACCTTGCAACGGTCGGTCCAGTTGTCCTTGATCCAGTCATAAAGATCCTAAGAGCGCGGCCAGAGCCCATTGAATCTGCAGATGATGGCCCTTTCAGTGAATTTTTTGGTGTCGTCTGCAAGATCGGGGTAGGAGATCTCAACAGAGGGAACTTCCTCCAATTTGTCAACCAAAAAAGGCTTGGGTTTGGGGGGTTCCGGGGTTGCTGGCATCTCAGGGCGGACTGCTGCTTTGTAGGAGTTTGGAGGAGCAGAAGAGGACTGTCCTACAGCTCCTCCTCTCAAACGAAAGGAGAACACTAGAGAGCTGTTGCTTTTATGCTGTAAGAAGAGAGAGGAAGAGAATCTTCAAGCTGTTTACCTTGAAAGATAAGTCTCTGAAGGGTTGAGGGGATCCCTAGCCTATGCTCCAGATTAGCTTTGAGATTTTGAACCAGATCTGTTGGATTTACCCATTGCATGATGGTTTTGCCAAAGATCTGTGCTATTTGAATCTGAAAGGGAGCAGAGGAATCTTTATAAGATTTCTGGAGCAGCTTGGGGCCAGAGTCTTTTGAGTCTTCCACCTCTTGACGTAAGGGATTCCGCAGGTGAGAAGAAATCTTCTGCCTAAGATATATTTTGCCCCCACGCAGATCTGCCTTGAAGGGATCTGTAGATCCTCTATATATACGCTGCGTCAGGGTGAAAGAGGACCAGATCTGCGTAGTCGAGAGCTGAGAAATCCTTGAACATCGACTCTGTGCTCGGATATTGACTAGATCACAGGGATCTGAGCCAAAACTGCAATGATTCTTTTGCATGTCAGATATTGTGCGACCTCTTCTTAGTAGCTGCCTAATCCTTCCGATCTGTTGCCTGGGAGCTGTATAATCCTGGATCTTGTTCCAAACGGTTAGATCCGGCCAAGATCTACTGTGTATGGCTCTCAGATCTGGTATATACGACTCCAGATCTGGCACCTTCCTGGTCTTGGCAAACTCCTCCTCGGCCTTGACCCCCTCATGGATCAACAAAGTTGCATCTCCGTCGTCATCGACAATCAGATCAAGGATACCGCCTGGACCCCAGACAAGAGCCCTTTCAGTATACCACCAGTACTCCTGCAGCGGCTCCCCTTTCCAAGCAAACACCGCAGCGCTGTCGCGGGCAATAGCCGTGGCGGCGTGATCCTGCGTGGAGAAAATGTTGCAGGAGCACCATCTCACCTCAGCACCCAGAGCTGTGAGGGTCTCAATGAGCACCGCGGTCTGGATTGTCATGTGAAGGGATCCAATGATCCAGGCACCCTTGAAGGGCTGAGAGGGGCCGAACTCATCTCTGCAGGCCATCAATCTAGGCATCTCAACTTCGGCCATCTCCGCTTTTCCTCGGCTTCCTAAATTAATTAAGTTAATTAAACTTAATTAATTAATTTCAAATTGCTATGAGAAAAGAATTCTATTTTAATTCACTATTTAATTCAAGGACAAATTAAACTAGAATTTCTTGTTGCCATTTCTCAACAGCTTATGCAAATATTTTCAGAGAGTCTATCTGTATATTAAAAACTAAGGCGAAAACATCTTGGGTAAATGCATAAATCATTAAAAATTTGAGAAAATTATAAATATCGTTTCTGAAAGAAGCTTGACATTATAGTTATTTTGCAATACACCATAGAGTGGCATTGATACATTGTAGATGATTTATGTGTTCTGATTGACAAAATATTTCATGTTTTTTGGGTATTTACCTAGATGCATTGGTGCTTATTGTATATTCTAGATGTAAAAATCAGGGTTTTATATCGGTTTTTTGCCATAGTTTTTGTAATTTGGAAAATTATAATAACAAAAATTTGTTTCTAGAATAAAGAAAATGAAAACACTACAAGGAAAATACCTTCTAGCGTATGTTATAATCAAGGTTTTTAGTGTTATGAAATTGGAAAAACATGTTAAGAAAACCTCTGCTACTTAACAACCTTGGTAAAAAATCCATGTAATAAAGTTAATAAAGGAAAAATAGTAAACAAATTCATGGGACATGTATTCCAAGTTGAATTTTAGCAAACACATAGCAATGGGGATCACTTGTCATTAATTAATGGCCATGGAAATTGACAAAGGAAATGGCAAAGGCTTTGAAGAGGCAATGTGGCTTTTATTGGCATTTTATTTATGGAAATAATGGAAAATAGGAGAAAAGGGAGGTGAAAGGTCACATGTTGCATGTGAGGAGGAAAATGAAGGAAAAATAATGGAAAATGAAGAAAATGGAGGCCTCATTAATAAAAATTCTTGTAATGACCAGTTCACAACTTTTTGTCAATTCAGTTTTGGAGCTCTCATTCTCTCTCTCATATTCTTGGACACTTAGAGTTTTATTGGAGCACTCTTGGAGGAGTGTGGCATACTTGGGATTTTGAGAAAGAAGGCAAAGGAAGAGAAGGAAAGTGCAAGAGGACATCAAGATCAACAACTACAAAGGGTTTTGCTTGCATGTACCGAGTTGCATGTATGATTTCCTTGCTAGTTTTGGCATGCATGACACATGCATGTGGTTTCTTGGTTATGATTTGTCATTGACATGGGGGATTTCCTAGACTGATAGTGGGTTTTCCTAGCTTTTCCATTTCCTAGATAACCATGGTGTTGTGGGTTTATTTCCTTTTGTTTTCTGGTTTCTTCTCACGTTCCTTATGGCTATACTTTGAGTTACTAGTTCCTGGAGCCTTGGTTGGAAAAACATTCTAGAAGCCCTACAATAGCTTGGGTTGAGTTACTAGTCCTAGAAGGCTTGATTGAAAAAACACTATGGATGTTGGGTTGAGTTACTAGTATGGTAAGCCCTGGTTGGACAAACTCTTTAGACCCCGACAACAATTGTGGGTTGAGTTATTAGTCCTAGATGTCTTGGTTGGAACAAACACTCTGGAGCCCTGGATAGCTTGGGTAGAGACTGATCTGGTGATGGTTAGTGATGTTCGACCATGAAGTGGAATCACTAGTTGAGGGTTGAGGTGGTTTTTCCTATGGAACCCCTAGTTTGGTTTTATTTGATTTGTTTCATGAGATCCCACATTCATGCTTGGAATATGGAACGGGGGTGATTAGCTGAAAGAGAGATTTGGTTCAACCCAATCTATTGTTGGGTGATACATGGAAGTCCTTGACTTGGTTGGATTTGCATATGTCAATAAGAGCCCCTTCCCTTTGGCATTTTATAAGTATATGTGCTTGTCATTATGTGGCTTTAATGTTTGTTTTCTCATTGATATGTCTTTGGTTATTGTTTGTTATAAGGATGTTTTGTGATAGTCATGATGTATGGCTCTCGTCATGTTTTGATTAGTATATGAAATGTTAATGAATGATTGACCTAATAGATAGTAATGAAACTATTGTGATGAGATATTAGTCCTCTTTGACAATTCTTAGATAAGTATGAGACCCCTATGCTCAGAGATGTTATTGTGACCTATCGGTTACATATTCTTAATGTGTATGATGAAATTTCTAGCATGGCTAGTAAAGGTCAGATCAAGTCCTTGTTCAATTTTTTGCATTAGTAACCTTATGTCAGTGTTATTTATCATTTCTAGAAATTTCATGAAGTTTTGGGTAGTGGCCTGATTCCTGGGGTCACTAGCACTGAACTGCATGAAAAAGGCCATAATTGCATGGATTCCTTGCTGTGGAGTGACTGGAGGATACTAGTTGCATGCATGCCTTGGCATGGGAGCGATTGAGGATCTAGGGCAGTGAAAAAGAAATTTCTCTTAGGGGTTGGACACGTAAAGGGGTGGGTTTGCTCCTGAAGGTTCTGTAACTTATGAGGAAGGTCAGATTGGTCTTGTCATGTCGATTCCACTTCCTTAACTATAGACAGGGAGTTTAATCATATCATAGTAACTCTTTGTCACATGTGTTAGGTTCCTATACCAATATGTGTCATAATTTATGATGACTTGGTTTAGTTCTGAAATATGTATATACCTTTGCTTTCTGCAAATGCTTTCCATATTTGTAAAAAAAAATAAATTAAAAAGTGTAAAGAGGGTATGCCCTAGAAAAAGAAAAAAAAGGGTAAAAAGAAAAAAGAAAAGGTCAAAAAAGGAATGAAAATGAACCCTAACAAAAAGAAAAGACCATGAAAGTGTGCAAGTCTAAATGCCACTACTATTTACTTTTATGTATAATAAAGATTGTGTGCAACTTGTAACCTATGCCACAATCCATGGTAACCAAACAATTTAATCTTGGTTATTCCATGTTTTCAATTTCATGTTTTAGATATAGATAATAAAGATCTGACCAAACAGTTTAATCTTGGCAGATAAGTAGATAGGTAGAGTGAATAAAAGGAGTTCAAAAGTTTAATCTGAGCCCTTATATGTAATAAGTATAGACTTAGATAGATATCTACATGTAAAAGAAAAGAAAGTGTGATAAGGGTTTTCCAGTTTAAGTGTACCCTAATAAAGAAGTGAAAATGCTAGGATAAAGTAGGTAGGGCAAGTAGATGATGGTTGCAGAATAAATGTGTGATGAATGATTGAGTTTAATGCCTAAATATTTTTCTTTCATCACTTGGACTAGGCATGTATCACATGGAAGACACATCAACACTCAAAGTCAAAAAATAATTAACTTCCTTACTCATTTCCCCTAAAATTTTCTTAATTCCCTAAGTGCTAAAGTTATTTACAAAAAGTTAGAGGGGCTCAGAGCATTTCTCTAACTTTTGGAGGGATCGGACCCTTGTTCCAATAATTTGGAATTCCTAAAGTACTTAAGTCCCTTTCATCAATATTTATCCCTTCATAAAGTCATTCATTCCCTTTATAAAGATTTTCCTAAGTAAAATCCTATTTTACTTGGGAAATTTAAAAACATTCTATCTACATGAAACCCTCATATATTATTAGCCTAAGTAATGTTATATGATGAAATAATTTTGGAAACATTTACTTAGCGCACTTCGTATTCCCTAGTCATATTAACCACTAATGTTATTATTATGTAATTCCTGAATAAAACAACATTACCCATGCCCATATTATGATATTATACAAAACCCCAAATTTTTACATATCTCGCCCCAATGGTTAAATATAACTATAAATCAAATAATGAACGGGATTAATTAACTAATCTGTAGTTAATTAAGAACCCGACCTCCCCGCCATGCTAATGAGAATGAATTAAGTCATCAGGACTAATTAATAACTCAGCAACCAATCAAATCACCCCCGATATGATTAAGTCTTTTAATTAATATCGGGCTTGCTCTTGTTATACATCAGTCATGTCATTGCCTCGACTACCGTCCAATCAGACCCTTTAAATTTGACAGCCCTCGCTCATATCGCGCAGGCCTTTTGGTTGACCTTTAGTGCAAAATGTGAGCAGTTTTGTGAACAGTGCCAATGCTATGTGTCGAGCAACATATGGAATCACACGGCTCCCCATAAATACCACTTACCCTCCATAAGCGGCATGACGAAACCCACTTACTGCCTCCTGCTAATGACAAAATGTCAAGTCACCCCCGCTGACGTAACCTGTCTGTGTCACAAAACCCGCCAAAAACTTTGGCTTTGCATAAAATCAAAGTTAATCCATTTTTCGTTCTTATTCTAAAATACTCATGCATGCAACCAATATGTAGAAAATGACCAACTCGTACCCAAAACCATCAACCACCCTGAAAGTTGCTGACCAATGCCACTCCAGTCCATGGTGTACTTCCAAGTCAACCAGTACACCATTACCAGTCACTCCATAACAGGTAATCAAAAGACCGTAACCTTGGATAAACAATGTTAATACTAGTCATAAGACCTGTTTACTTTGAGATTGTTATCAAATCTATTCAAATAGAGATGGAAGTTAAAAGGACACAATAAAGAACAGTCAAAGTATATCAGGGTTAAAGAGTATCAAATTGAATACCAAGTCAAGTAAATCATCTAGCATGAAGATAAACAACAGTGAAGACAGATGAAAAATAGAGCGGTAAAAGTAAAAAGTAAACAGTAAACAGTAAAAGGTCATAGTAAACATGAAGACATTAAGGGTTAAACAAAGATGAAAAAACTTTCACCAGCTACAATGAAGTTTATCCAAAGTAAAAGTGAAAAACAGTTGAAAGGAATTTAATGTTAAAAGATGAAATTAGAGCAGAAATGGCACATTCTTCAAAAATTTCCTGTTTAAGTCATAGTTTTGTAGAAACTATTGTGGCCAATCCAATAAGTATTTTGAGAAACTGGAGGAGGTTTTTGTTCCTAATAGTCCAATGTACAAAAAAGTATCTCACTGTTTATATAGGTATTACAAAAAGGGATATAAGTGCATGTATTCACAACCTATTTTTTAGTTTGTGCAAAGTCTTGTTTTTGACATATTTTTGCAGAGAATATTGTGAATAGTTGGAGCTGAATTTTTGGAAACTGAGAGAGGTTTATCTCAAAAAAATTCCTATATACAAACACATCTTTCACTTTTTACATATCTATCACGGATTGGGATATACAAGTGTATTATTGGGCCCTAAGTTTGCAAAATTTCTGGGGCATAATGCACAAAGGAAGGATGTAGTTAGTGACTGGGATGCCTCATCATCAACTAAGAGTTGCTATACAATTTGACTTTCTCTTCTTTGTCACCACAAATCCATAGAAATAGTTCCAAATAGATTCATTAGTTTTTAATGTCCTTTATTTAAGTTCTATTAATGTAAACAGTTGGAGATATTTGTAAAACCAATCATGATATTTTTTCAAGATATTTCAGTTTACAATTAGTATAAATACTTCTTCATTTGAATCATTTTGGGGTGGATTCTTAGACATTTCTGTGGACACTTTATTTTGGAATAGAAGTTCTAGTGAACAACTATTGTATGCCTGGCTGGACAAAGTAATAAAGCAAAGGACTTTTACATGATTCCTATGTCAAACGAGAAACAAATAAGTATTCTATATCTTATGTTTTTATAGTTTTCTTGTTTAAATATTCATATGTGTTGCATATCTGAATGATAAACGAAAAAGTATATTTCAGAAAGAGCTTTACAACATTCTGTCTTTAAAATCGTTTATATTCTTAATGTTTTCTTCCAAGCTATCATAGGTAGGGAATTCTTAATTGCTCCCTGCTTTTTAGTTTATCATTGTGGCCATTTAACAAAGAATTCTTAATTTCTTTTTGTTAATGATCACCCACTTTCCCTAATCTTGAACTTTGTTGAAGGATTCTTAATTTCTCTGCCTCCTTTTCAAGACCATTTCACCCTTTAAGCTATCATTTGTCTCTTGTTTAGCTATCTTGCCTTGTGGAATTCTCCTTTGTTAAATCAACCTGATCTAGTTAAGCCATCTTCATTTGACTCCATAGCCCAATGGCCTAAAATACCTTGTTCTATCCATCCGCTCCCGAATTCCACCATCAAATAAAATCAAAAACCCCCAAATTTTCATAAATAGCCTAATATCCCATAAAACAAAGCTAAATCATAAAGATAGAGCCCTCTCTAGACTTAATTGGCTAGAACCCGAGTCTAAAAGATTAGTTTGCGGTTACCTCAGAAATTTCTTTCTTTAACCTTGAGAAAATTCTGAGTGATAACAACATGTTTAACCCGATGGACCAGTTAGCTTGGGTAAATGTGGGAGGAGGGTGTTACAGCTACAACATCCATTTGTGGTAGCATATGTTTTAGCAGAGTTGATAACGAAACTTCATCACAAAAAAATCTGGGTGGCTGAATGTTTTAATGGATATTTTTTTGCGGTGCTCTTAATGGAAACAAAAGCATTGATGTGCTAACACTATAAAATCATTGGTGCTGTAAATTTAAATAACGATACTGGGGCGTTGAATGCGAACAACAAAAATGCCTGAAAAGTATACATCTCTGGTGCTTATGTATCAAATAAACGCTCTAGGAGGTATTTTTTAGGAACTGCACCTGTGTAGGAGAAAAAAAATTATATAGCTAGTGCTTTTATTTAAATTTACAGCGCTGGTGCTTATGTATTGTAAGAACACACCTATGCACTACTAATATAAAATAACTTGTGTTGTTAATTTGAATAATGCATTGGGGTGGAAAAAATATTTTGGAGCAATGGGGCGTTGGTGCTATGAAACCACTGGTTCTTTAAGAATTACAATGCAACCAGGCATTAAATGCAAACAATGCAAGTGCTTGAAGAGGATAATGCCTCAGTGCTCAATTGTTTTTGAACCCCCAGTGTTGTAATGTTCAAGAAAGGCACCAGGCCGTGAAAAAATTTCTTGCCCCATTGGTGCTTTTACATAGTAGAACGTACCAGTGCATATTTGTTTCACATATGCACTACTTTTTATTATTATTATTCCATTTTTTTAGAGATGATACCATTTATTATTATAATAAATATCATTGTTGAAAACTTTGTATTCGAAGTGGTGCACATTAATATATGATGTCCCAATTTCCATTTTCTCCTTTTTAGAAACATTGACCTATGACAGTGCAATTATTGTGATTTTTTAAATCCATTTTTCATCGAAGAATAGAAATATATGTTATAACAATATTTATATAAAGTATTTTTTTATCAGTGAATTTGTATATGATGTTTGGATTAATTTGTTATATAATCATATTTCACATATTTTCATTATAATATTTAACAATGGTGCAACAACATTGGACAACGCAATAGAATAAATTAAAATGTATTTTATAATGTATGAATAAGAGGATCTTTGTCATACAAAATGGGGTAGTTATTGGTAACCCCTTGTCTTTCAATTAGGACATTATATCCATTATATTAAACAAAATCTTTGATTTTCACAGACAATTATTTCAAAAAATACAACAACTTTCATTGATATCCAAATAGATCATCATTCTTCACTAAAACTATTATCAGTACTGCTTGAGCTATTTCCATGACTTGGGTTATTTGGATGAATGTTTTTTTGATTGCATCAACTATTTTCGTCTTCTTCTTGTTCCATATGCAAATATAAAAATAAAGTGTAATGAGTATATCTACATTGATGAGAATAATGAAAATTCAAATAAATAATATACATGAATGTAAACTGAATATCAATGTATCATAGTGGGAATTGAATCATGAATTGTACACATGGTTTCAAAACTAAGTCTCATGCCTTGCTGCAACAATTCTTTTGTTGGCATAGTTCCACATTTTTTTTCCTGCAACTTTTATACCCCATAATAAATCATAGATTTAATGTAAAATATATTTTTGTTCTATTAATTTTAAACTCAGAGAAGTAAAACAACATAGATACTTAAAAAATTCACAGTTAATTTTTGATATGCCAACATGTACTCACAACCCCTATTTAACCCAATGTCAATCAGTTCATTTGATCACTCTTCTTTGTATGTTAGCACCTATTTAAAGACATTCAAGGATGATTGTTGTAAAACAACTTAAAATATACAAAAATGAAATGTTAAGTTCTTATAAGGAAATTTTAACAATTACTCACAAACTTTGATATCAACCCTTTTCTTCCTTGTCATCATGTTTTATGGGTTGAACGGGTTCCATTTGTTTTCTTTTTAGAAAGAAAATACTTGAAAATTAATAATTAATTCTAAATTATTTGTTTATATGTACATAATAGAATTTTTTTATGGTTACATACATTTGAAACACGTTGTTGTTGATATGGATCCTCCTGTGATGCAGTTATGTCCATTTCTTTGACCATCTCCTTGTACATTTTTTTGGACATTTCTACTGACATGTTTCATATATCATCTTGTTGATCCTTTCAGATTTTTATAATATTCCTGCAAAGTAATAAACTATTTCTATATTGATATATATTGATATATGATATTAATAAATGAATGTTTTGTAGTAATATATACATATAATTCTAGAGAAGCATTTTAATTAGGAATATTACTTTTTTACTGATTTTTTATTATTATTATTGTATGTTTTTTCTATTGCAAGTTTGACATGTCTCATTGACCATTGCTATGGAAACACTTCTTATAGTTTTAATATAAATTGGTTCTTGGAATCATTGGATTTATTTTTATATTGTAAGTGGAAAATTTATCTATACGTTCATTTTAATATATCCCTCATAGTTCTGTAAAATCCTTCACACCCCCCCCCGCACCCACACCCCCCTCCTCCGCTGCCCCCTTTCATAACCTCCAACACCACCCAGATGAGCTTTTCTTCACCACCGCTCCCCCCCCCCCCCCCCTGCCTTCCCGTTGCTCGTGTTTGTTACCTCCAACACCACTCCCAGATGAGCTAAGGACCAATTCATTGTCATTTAAATGTTCTATAATTTTTTGTTTCTTAGAACGACTTTCTTTTCCTTCGTTGTTGGTCCATGTAGAACATTAAACATATGTGAATTAATAGATTCTTTGAAATATATTATCTATTATTCTTTAGCATATTATTAATGAACATTCAAAAGAAAAAAAACTCATATTGAATAATATCTTTTCATTCACCCGATTCATCCTTCTACAATTTTTCCATCAGGGTTATACACTCTTTTGCACTTAGATCAGAAATAAATTTATCGAGCTTCCTTATTTTGTGGCTCTACATGGCACACACTAACCAATACATATTTTTAAACTTACATATAGTTCAAACATATTAATTCTATAAAGAATTTACAAAGTACTTGCCTTTTCTACTCCTTTGGATGTGTTATCATTGTGTCGATAAATGTTTTTGCTACTTGACAACTTCTCAAACATTTTTTTTAATGAATATAAAACCTGTACCATTAAATACATTAGTCATTAAATATAGTTTAGAAATAAATGACATAATTTTCATCCAAAAATAGCTCTTTAAACTGGTGCACTTATGTGAACAAAATGCACGAGGGCGTTTAATTCAGTTAATGCACCAGACATTTAATTATTAAGCATTGACAACATTTTTTTTTTTTTTTTTTAACTTTAAATTATGAATTCAAATGATATGTAAGGATAAAATCAATGGCATCACAGTAAAAAACAAAAAAAAGAAAATAAACACATGTTTTTTTACTTAAGAGTGTTATTTTCCATAGGTGTTCCGGTGCATTATATAAAAAATGGGGCATTTGTGCCTTATACTTTAATAAATACATAAAGTGATTAATTATTGAGCATCGACAACATTTTTTTTAAACAAAAGATATAAAAACATGTTTTTTGACTTAACAGTGCTATTTGTCATAGGCGTACCGATGTGCTTTTTAAAACATAACACACTAGTAAACAAAATCCATTTAAAAAAAACGGACAGAGCCAATAGGGTTTAGACCCCATTTAACACTTGGTCTCCATGCTTTACATGTGAAACACCTTATAAATAGTAATACACAAATCGATTAAATCTAAAACCCTAAAATGAAAAGCCCTAATTGTGAAGTGGAAGAGGGAGTTAAACCCTAAGGTGAAATTTTGTAGTCACATAAACAAGAATAAACAAGGGTTTAAGTTAAGTATTGTTTTTTTTTCTAAATTTTAATTAATCTAAATAGGAATAGAGATTGTAATTTTTTTTATTAGTAATATCAATAGTAAAGTTTTTACTATTTATGGTTTTTATTATTTTATGAATTGTAATTAAATCTAAGAGAAATTATAAAATATGTTTTTTGTAAAATTTAAATTTTTTTCTATGCAGGGGTTTGAGTGAATCACCATACTTTTCAAATTCTGTTCTTCTAAATATTTGATCTAGTGTTCCAAAGCATTTTTCTGCTCCATAGTGCTCCCAATATGTCTCTTTTGCAAATATTTTATTTTTTTGGTAAGCTTGAAAGGACTACATATTCATCATGTCCAATATATCATCCTGATTAGGGAAGGGAATTGAAGTGGTGACTTCACATCAAGGAGTGCCTTAACAAAGCACCTGATCACCATTATTCCAAGACCCATGAACCAAATCCCTCTTTTAATTAAATCTAAGAGAAATTGTAAAAAAAATTATTAGTAAAATAAACAGTAAAATTTAAAAATTTTACTATGCAGGGCTTTGAGTGAATCACCACACCTTTCCATTTTTGATCTTCTGAATAGTTTTGTTGTTGGAAAGTATTTTGTTGCTCCATAGTGCTCCCAATTTGTTTCTCTTGCAAATCTCTCCCTTGAAATTTTGGGAAAAATAATGAAATGGTGAATAACTTCTTACTATTTAAAAAACTTTGTGAAACTAGTTTTCGAAAAATCATTTACCACTCATTTTTCAATTTGAAAAAAACAAAGTTGATTTATTTTTTTCGAACATCAGTGCATTTTAGAGGAAAATAAACTGGTGTGTTTTTGTGTAGTGCGCAACGGTTAAGATAACTAATTGGTGCACTAAATTTTTATAACGCACCGATATCATAGAATTCCTTTTGTAATTTTCGAAAGCTCAAAAATCAGTGCAATTATTATTTTACGGCCCCAGTGGTATTATTAGTGAAACTGTTGAAAATGGCAACAAGAAATGATAAAAATAGAAATGCTAAAAATAGCATTGTTGTTCAGGTACCAGTGTTGGACATAGCAATAAGGAATGAAAAATGGAAGTGCTAAAAATAGCATTGCTATAAATAGCATTTCGGGATGGATTCCAATTTTAGTTAGTCCCTAAACTAAAATTGAGAAGTAAAATTTGAATTTGATCTTAGCAGTTGTTTGTAAAATAATTAATTAATTCATCTTGAGTTAATTAGTTGTAGAAAATCAAACATGAAGTCTATGTGAAGACATGCAATAGTTTCTCCATTGAATGAGGAATTTATCCCTTAGTTAAAGAGATAAGGGTGAGTTGTAATTTGATTTGTAATTAGTTAGCTTAGTTAATTGAGTTAAGTCCTTTTAGATTAGTTCCAACAGTTTATGGAATTAATTGTGAGTTCAGATAGTTAATGCATGCATGCATGTAACTGTTTCACTTTAGATAACTGAATATTCTCTCATAAATAACTCATGCATGTCAGTTCAGTCAGAGACCCAGTTGAGATCAGAGGAAGGGAAAATGTACCATTAGTTGGAGGATTTTTCCTATATAGGAAACTCATCCATGCAGAAGGAATTATCTCCTCCAGGATTGCACAGTTATGTTAGAGGTCAGTGTTGAGTGTGAGGTGAGAATCACATAGGTTGTAGCTGGAGGACCCAGGAGAAATTGCGCAAGGAAATAGGAGGCTTGGAGGACTGAAGGAAGGCATACTTGTTGTCTATTCTGTCTATGAGTAGTAGTGAGGGATTGTACTGAGAGTTGGATAGCTTGAGAGTTAAAGCTTTGTGTAATCCTGAGATATTTCCACTTGTATGATAATACAAAGATCGGGGTTTTTGGCCGAGGCTTTCCCCAGAGTATTCTTCTATGTTCAGGCGTGATTGATTTCTCATTCTCTGTTATATGTGTTCTAATTGATCTTGCTCAAAATCGATTAAGCTTCTGCAAGTTTGTTTGTAGAAGTAGATCAAGTATTTTGCTTTAGTATATTGCATTATTAGGTGATCTACAGTGGGAATTTCTGCATGGTATCAGAGCAAAGGTGATCAAAGCAAAGAACCGTATACAAAGAAGGGAGAAGTTCAAAGTTTCAAGTTCCTGATTATAGAAATCGAGTTCTTATCACATCTCAATTTCACCAATGGCGTTCAGTGGTTTAAGACTCAAGTATGCCCTTGATGGTAGCTTGAATTATATAGCTTCCAAGGATCGCATGGAAGCAATATTAGAGGACAACGGTCTAAAGGATTTCATTGATCAAGAAGTCCCCAAGCCGACAACAGCTAATGCTACAAAATTGGTGGAATGGAAGAAATGTGTGGCTAGAGCAAGGAGAATCCTCTTGAAGGGAGTTTGAGACCACATTGTCTCAAGCCTCCATGGGAAGGAGGCACTATTTTCAATGTGGAAAACATTGAAAGATCTATATCAGAACAGCAACGATCAGAGGAAGCTGGTGTTGAAAGACAAGCTTCGGAAAATCAAGTGTGAAAAGGGAGACACAATCTCTACATATCTGAACAAGATCACCACCTGCAGGGATGAGCTTGGAACTGTAGGGATCACGATAACCGATGATGACATGGTGAGTCTTTCACTCCTCGGTCTTCCTAAGAGCTGGCATAGCTACCAAGACTTCGTTAATGGAATAGAAAAACTGCCACATTGGGAACGACTTTGGTTGGATCTGATGCAAGAGGAGATAAGAAGAAGCACCCGGGATGGTTCTTCATCCAATGAGGATGAAGAAAATTGCACCTTAGCGAGTAAGGAAAAGAAAGGGAAGGAGAAGGATTCTCATTCAAAATCAAGTTCTTCCTATGGTGGGAAGAAGTTTCACAAATCGAAAGTGCGATGCTTTCATTGTCATGAGGTGGGCGATTTTGCTAAAAATTTTCCATTGAAGAAATCCAAGAAGGGATCCAAGGAAGGATTAGAAGGCGAGGCACTACCTCATAGTTTGAGTTGGATTTCACCCTCTTCGCATGCATGGTTTCATCCATGGTGGGATGTGGCTGGTTTCTTGACAGTGGAGCTTCTTTCGACATGATCGATGACAAGAGCTTGTTCAGTACCTTCGAGGAGAAAGGTCTCCAGATACTCATAGCGATGGGTAATGATGAAAAGTATAGTGTCTCAGGTGCAGGCATGATTATTTTTCAAAGGGAGCATGGAGCTTGCATTACCTTGATTGATGTCAAGTATGTACCAGGACTGAAGAAAAATTTGGCGTCGATCGCAATGCTGGAAGACAAAGGCTATGATGTAGTCTTCAGTAAGGGAAAGGTTTTCCTTAGACATGTCACCATGAGACAGGTGAAGCAAATCGGTTCACGAGTCAAGAACCTATATTCTCTTGAGGTTCAAGATGCATGCAAAGCCTTGAGGAGCAAGGAAACTATTGGAGACTTGGTGGTTAAGAGGGAGAGTGCATTACCTCTCAATGTGTAGTGCCAGAAGAAGTCTCAGACAATTGTGAAGGAGCCACAATTGGTGAAGTAGCTTCAGGAGGTTGTGGAGTAGCCCCAACTAGAGAAGCCAATATGAGATCGAATGGAGGCATCTACTCATGCAGAGACCTCCAGTAGGGGGAGATTTCAAGCCAAGTGGGCAAACGGATCACATGCATCCATACCTCCAGGTCGGAGGTGGGGTGATGTGGAGTGACAGTCCCAAGAAGACTAGAATAGGGGCAGGATCATTGAGGTACCCAACATCTTTGATTAGACCCCGCTACGGAAGCCCCAACGAGGAGTAGCAAGACTGGTTGAGTGGGTAGAGACAAATGTGGGTGGAGCAGCAGAGAGAGCTACAATGCAGGAATCCCAAGACAGTGCAGAGCTAGCAGGCTACAACAATACGAGAGGCATAGGAGTGTTTCACCATTGTAAGATGGCACAAAGAGGTGTGCAATGGTGTGAGATGCATGGAGTGTTGCAATAGCTCAAAGGTCAGAGAGAGAGCACTTATTAGTGGCAGATGGAGCTTCAACATCAGAGGATGTTTCTAGCCCAACAGAGAGGTCAGTTGGGAGTTTTTTTTCTTTTCTAGAGTTGCTGGAGTAATAACACTTTGGAGAAGTGTTGCATGCAGAACATTCCAAAGGTTCAGGATTGAGTTCAAGTTGAATGACTTTCTTGTTGAGAGGGAGTGTTGAAAATGGCAACAAGAAATGCTAAAAATAGAAATGCTAAAAATAGCATTTGTATAAATAGGAGTTCGGGTACCAGTGTTGGACATAGCAACAAGGAATGAAAAATGGAAGTGCTAAAAATAACATTTCTATAAATAGCATTTCAGGATGGATTCCAATTTTAGTTAGTCCCTGAACTAAAATTGAGAAGTAAAATTTGAATTTGATCTTAGCAGTTGTTTGTAAAATAATTAATTAATTCATCTTGAGTTAATTAATTCATCTTGAGTTAATTAGTTGTGAAGACATGCAACATTTTCTCCATTGATTGAGGAATTTATCCCTTAGTTATAGAGATAAGGATGAGTTGTAATTAGTTAGCTTATTTAACTGAGTTAAGTCCAGTTAGATTAGTTCCAACAGTTTGTGGAATTAATTGTGAGTTCAGTTAGTTAATGCATGCATTCATGTAACCACTGCACTTTAGATAACTGAACATTCTCTCATAAATAACTCATGCATGTCAGTTCAGTTAGACACCCAATTGAGATTAGAGGAAGGGACAATGTACAGTCAGTTGGAGAAATTTTCCTATATAGGAAACTCATCCATGCAGAAGGAATTATCTCCTTCAGGATTGCGCAGTTATTTCAAAGGTTAGTGTTGTGTGTGAGGTGAGAATCACACAGGTTGCAGCTAGAGGACCCAGGAGAAACTGCACAAGGAAATAGGAGGCTTGGAGGACTGAAGGAAGGCATATGTGTTGTATATTCTGTCTATGAGTAGCAGTAAGGGATTGTACTGAGAGCTGGATAGCTTGAGAGCTAAATCTTTGTGTAATTCTGAGATATTTCGACTTGTATGATAATATAGAGATCGGGGTTTTTAGTTGAGGCTTTCCCCAGAGTATTCTTCTGTGTTCATGTGTGATTGATTTCTCATTCTTTGTTATATGTGTTCTAATTGATCTTTCTCAAAATCGATTAAGCTTTCGTAAGTTTGTTTGTAGAAGTATATCAAGTATTTTTCTTTAGTATATTGCATTATCAGGTGATCTACAGTGGGAATTTCTATAGAAACAAATAGGTACAATGAGTTTTATAAGAGCACCAATATAATATAATTCATTTTTTAAACCTCCTGTATAAACTAAAACCTCAAGTCTGGGTTTAGATGTGGATCCCAACACTGATTTAAAGAATCTAATTTCAGGAGTAACTTTCGCAGGTTCCTCTTCTTCTACAACTTCAACATCAGGCTCATTGACATCTCTAGCACCTGCATCTATTTGATTTCCCATTTCCACTACTTTTAATATAGCTTGCATTTATTGCATAGCCTCCAACACTTTAGCATTTACAACTGGTATTCCTCTTCTTTGATCACCACTATGTTTTCCTCCAACTCTGAAAGCCATGTTGGATTTCTTTTTCTGATCTTTGAGATCCTGTTCAATGTCAATAAGCTACTCTGATACCACTAATGGTGGGCTGGTTGCAGGTGTTAATGATAATCATTCAAAATGAGAAACTCTTACTTAAAGTTAGGGTGGAACTTCTTCTCGGTTTTCCTTTGGAGTATCAATCATCAACCTCTTTTGCTAAAATAACAGAACTATTTAATTTACCCGGTATATGGAAAACCTTCAAATTTACCGCGGAACCAAAAGGAATTAAAACCCCAATTCATAACCTTATTGTGTACGAAATTTAAATTAACTAACCTACATCTTTCGACGCGATCACTGTTAGATTTGACCCATCTAATTGAACGTCTATCGCGTCACCCGCTTTCCAACTAGCTTAGACAATCTCCACCGTCGATCAATCCTGCTTGATCCAATGACTATCGCATAATCTCGCGTGAAATCTTACATGATGCATAACAAGTGGAGAGTGTGTGAGAAAAGTGGTTTTCTCGTGCTACGTGTCAACCCCTCAGGTTAATCGCGTGAATTTGCAAAATACCATTTACCACTTTGAGATTGCGTGAGATACTGCTTACATCTACGAAGACTAATCTTATATTATGATTAACTCCTGTGCTTGTTGGCATGTGATGACCATTAGATCTATTGGATTTGTCGATTAGATGATTCAGATCTTCTAGTGGGTTTCTCACGAATTTGTTAGGGTTTCCTTGTTCTGTCAAGACTAGCACTTCCACCAAGTTTAGTCTGTCTCTAAATTATATTCTGTGATTTCGAATACATCCAGGTTATTTCAATGCACATTGAGTGAAGATTTAGATGTGACAACATAAGATTATATAAAATCTAATACTAAAGGGGCCAAACTAGAAATCAACAAAACTTAGAAATATTTCGAAGGAAATTAAAACCTCCGGGATTTGACCATTCATGCATAGTATTCATGAAGATACAAAGAGATTCCAAATTTTACATTCCAATCTTCCTTAGCCAAAATCCCATTTTACTAATTCAAAACTTACATAAATACCTGTACATACAACAATCAGATCCTAAATCAATGGATCGAATCTGCTTAATCCTAGATAATATCTAATCTGCATGATATTATCCTCAAGAATCTCAACTAAGCCTAAAGACTTGAATTAATTACAAGATAATTCAAATCCATGAATTCTAGCTCAAATACTATCTAGAAAGCATTTTGAAGTGAATGCTAAAGCATCCCACTCCTTTGCTTGTAAACTTTTTTTGTATTTTTGGAATAAAATTCGAAGTATTTTGTCTTCAAGCCTCATGCTCCTACATCAGACCTCCGAGGACAAAATTCTTCATGGGCTCCTGTCCATGGGCTCTTCTATAGAACTTCTCAACTTATGTAGCATGACATATGTCATCCAGGTAACATCAGGAATTGGTTGATCCTTCCACTTGATCAAATACTGAAAATACTCCTGTCCTCTGGTCTTTTTAAACAATCTCTTATCTAAAAAATTTTCTGGCTGCAACGCCTTTGTTGTAGGTAATTTTTTTACCCAATCAACCTCTTGTTCTTCTTTCTCTTCTACTGTATCATCTACAATCTATTTTCATACCTGTACAAATAGGCAACATTGAAAATTGGAGATATTCCAATGTGAGGGGGTAATTCAATTTCATATGCATTTACAGAAAATTTCCTCAAGACTATGCATGGTCCAATTTTCTTAAATTTTAACTTGTTATACTCCATTTTTGGAAATCTTTCCTTCCTTAGGTGTGCTAAAACCAAATATCCAACCTCAAAATTAACTTCTCTCTTCTTCAAATATGCTCTTCTCTTGTACCTTATGTTGCTATCCTGTAATTGTTGTTTTACCTATTCATGTATTGCTTGAATCTCTAAAGCAAAATGTTCTCCTTTAGCACTTCTCATTTCATCTTTTCCCAAGTCTCTTAATTCAAACACTCCTCTTGGGTGCATTCCATAAACTATATGGAATGGAATCTACCCTGTACTCTTGTTAGGAGAATCATTATAAGCATAGTCAACCCGTGCCAAAATTTGATCCCACTGTTTTGGATGTTCACTTACAAGAATCCTCAGAAGATTACCCAAGCTTCTGTTTACAAATTTAGTTTGTCCATCAGTATGAGGATGATAAGCTAAACTGAAACTCAGTTTAGTACCAATTTTCCTCCACAAGGTCCTCCAGAAATGACCAACAAATCTGGTGTCTTTGTCTGAAACAATGCTCTTAGGTAACCCATAGAACCTTACAATCTCCTTAAAAAATAGATTAGTAACATGAGTAGCATCATTGGTTTTACAACATGGAATAAAATATGCCATCTTAGAAAATCTGTCAACCACAACATAAATTGAATCATTTCCTCTTTGAGTTTTTGGTAAACCCAAAACAAAATCCATACTTACCATATTCTAAATCTTTCTCATATAATTCTTTAAGAAAATCAAAACCCAACACTTGAATTTCACTTTCCTAAACTAGGATACTTTCTATGCTTAAGGCATCTGCTACTTTGTTTGATTGGCCATTTCTATGTTTTAATACAAAATTAAAACTTTGAAGATATTCTACCTGTTTTGCATGTTTTTGACCAAGCTTTGGTTGTTGCATAATGTATTTCAATGCGTGATTGTCTAAATAAATTATAAACTCTTTAGACATCAAGTAATGTCTCCAATTTTTCAATGACTATGCAACTGCATAAAATTACTTATCATAAGAAGAATATTTCTTCTTCGGTTCATTCAGTTTTTCACTGAAATAAGCTATAGGTCTATCCTCTTGACTTGAAATAGTGCCAATAGCTTCTCCACTAGCATCACATTTCACTTGAAAAGGTTTATTAAAATCAGGCAAAATTAAAATAGGCTTTTAAATGATCTTTCTTTTAACAGCTGGTAGTTCTTTTCTACGTCAACAATCCATTTAAATGGATTTTTATCCTTCTTTATAGTGTCAATAATAGAATCATTGATCTTACTAAAATTCCTTATGAATTTTCTATAAAAACTAGTAATATTATGAAAAATTCTTACCTCAAAAACACTTTTCAGTGAAGGCCGCTCTATGATTGCCTTTATCTTCTCTGGATCCATCTTTAATCCATCAACAGAAACAACAAAACCCAAATATACCAACTCTTCCTTCATGAATGAACATTCTTTAAATTTAGCAGTAACTTTTCTTGTTGCAGCTTCTGTAAGACATGATTCAGATGTCTCATATGTTCCTCTTTAGATCTGTTGTAAACTAATATATCATCCAGATATACTATTACAAATTTACCAATAAATTCTTTCAGCACTTCATTCATAAGCCTCATAAATGTACTAGGAGAATTTGATAACCCAAAAGGCATTACCATCCATTCATACAGTCCTTCATTTGTTTTAAAAGTAGTTTTCCATTCATATCCTTCTCTAATACTTATTTGATGATACCCACTTTTTAAATCCAACTTTGTAAAATATCTTGCTCCACTTAAACAATCCATCAAAACTTCAATTCTAGGTAAAGGAAGTCTATACCTGATTGTTATTTTGTTGATTGCTCTTGAATCAATGCACATTATCCAACCTCCATATTTCTTTGGACTCAACACTGTTGACATTGCACAAGGACTCAAACTCTCTCCAATCAGTCCTTTATCTAACAATTCTGAACCTGTTTTCTGATTTCTTCATTTTTTGTGGGAGTCATCCTGTAAGTTACTTTATTTGGTAGATTCGCCCCTAGAATCAAATCTATATGATGACTGATTTTTCTAATGGGTGGTAACTCATTAGGCAAATCATCTACAATGATATCACAATAATTTTCCAGCATCTCTTCAATTTCAATTGGCAAATCAGAAATTTTAATAGAAGTAGTTATAACCTTGGGTTTGAAAATCAATGCAAAATTTACCTCATTCTCTTCAATTTGCTGCAAGTATTCTTTTCCACTCAGCAATAGAGTCTTTGGTCAGGTTTTCTTGATGCATCCTCTTCTTCCATAGGCAAAAATATATGATTAACACCATATTTACCAAATTTGTATGTGTTATTTTTTCCATCATGCATAGCTCCTCTGTCATACTGTGAAGGTCTTCCCAACAATATGTGACAGACATCCATAGGCATCACATCACATCGAAATTTGTCTTTGTATCTGCCCAACTGCAACTCCACTTCACACTGTTCATTCACTAACAACTAATGTCATTTTTTAAGCCATGACACCTTGTAAGGTGTTGGATGTTTCTTTGTCTTTAATTTCAACTTTTCCACCACTTGTGTAGGGACCAAATTATTGGCGCTACCACTATCAATTACCATTTGAAAAAAAATTCCTTAAACCTTGCACACAGCCCTGAACAAAGTCTTTCTCTGCGTTGGTTCAACAACTTCCTTTGTTGGCTTTGATAAAACTTTGTTAACTACCAAAGATTCCCCTTTTTTTGGTAAATTTTCTTCTTCTGGCACCTTTGTTGCTTCCTCTTTAGTTTGAGCAACAATTACATTTCTTTCATTTGTCCCTACGTTTTTTGTGCACTCATAGGTTCTGTGTCTACATCTGTAACATCTGATTTCTCTTCCTTTTCCTCTACCTCCTCTTCCTCTAGAAAAACTCCTTCTACCACTTGCATCACCTTCTGTGGGTGTATGATGATTCGAGCTACTACTAGCTCCATCTCTAGGTGTTGTAAATCTTCCTCTACCACCTTGACTTCCTCTTCCTTGGAAAGTACCTTTGCTTCTGGAAGATATCTTCCTCATGATTTTTTCTTTATCCTTCAATACCATCTGATAAGCCTCTTCTACTGTTTTAGGAGACAACACACTTATCTCATCTTGGATCTCCATTCGAAGACCATTTATATATCTTGCAACCTTCTCGTCTATATCTTGAATTTGTCCATCTCTTATGCTCACTTTGTAAAATTCTTCTGTGTATTCTTTCACTGTCAGAGACCTCTGTATAAGATTCTGCATCTGTATAAATAATGACTGTTGATAATCACTTGGTAAAAACTTACCTCTCAACTTTGCCACCATCCCGTTCCAATTTTTAATTGGTTTCTTACCAAGTCTCCTTCTTTCTTCCTGCACTCCATCCCTCCAAAGTGTTGCATGTCCTTTCAATTTTGTGACAAAAAATTTCACTCTCTTTCCTTCTTCCATTTCTTCATAATAAAATAATTTGTCCATGTCATTAATCCAGTCTATCAACTCCTCAAGGTTTAAACCAACTGTATAAACTGAAACCTAAAGTTTGGGTTTAGATGTGGATCCCAACACTGATTTAAAGAATCTCATTTCAGGAGTAAATTCTGCAGGTTCCTCTTCTTCTACAGCTTCAACTTTAGACTCACTGACATCTCCACACCTGTATCTCTTTGATTTCCCATTTCCACTACTTCTAATCTAGCTTGCATCTATTGCATAGCTTCCAACACTTCAGCATTTACAACTGGTCTTCCTCTTCTTTGACCACCACCACATCTTCCTCCAACTCTGAAAGCCATGTCAGATTTCTTTTTCTGATCTTTGAGATCCTGTTCAGTGTAAATCGTTGCTATGATACCACTAATGGTGGGCTGGTTGTAGGTGTTAATGATAATCATTCAAAACGAGAAACTATTAGTTCAACTTCGGGTGGAAATTCTTCTTGGTTTTCCTTTGGAGTATTAGTCATCAACCTCCAAATTTAGCTCTTCTGCTAAAATAGTAGAACTATTTGATTTACCTGGTATATGGAAAACCTTCAAATTTACCCCAGAACTAAAAGGAATTAAAACCCCAATTCATAACCTTATCGCATCCAAAATTTAAATTAACTCACATGCATCTTCCGACGTGATCATCATCAGATCTAACCCATCTAATCGAACGTCTATCATGTCATCCGCTTGCCAACTAGCTTGGCTGATCTCCACCGTCGATCAATCCCACTTGTTCGAACAGCTATCGCATAATCTCGCATGAAATCTTACACAATGCATAACAAGTCAAGAGAACGCGAGAAAAATGGTTTCCCATACTACGTGTCAATCCCTCAGGTTAATCACGTGAATTTGCAAAATACCATTTACCACTTTGAGAACATGTGAGATACTGCTTACACCTACGAAGACCGCTCTTCTATTCTGATTAATGTCTGCACTTGTTGGCATGTGATGACTGTTAGATCTAATGAATCTATCGATCAGACGATTTAGATCTTCTCCTGGGTTTCTCACGAATTTGTCAGGGTTTCCTCGTTCCGCTAAGACTAGCACTTTTTCCAAGTTTAGTCTATCTCTAAATTATATTCTGTGATTTCGAACACATCCAAGTTGTTTCAATGCACAGTGAGTGAAGATTTAGATGCGACAACATAAGATTATATAAAATCTAATTCTAAAGGGGCCAAATTGGAAATCAACAAAACTCAGAAATATTTCGAAGGAAATTAAAACCTCCAGGATTTGACCATTCATGCACAATATTCACAAAGTTACAGAGATATTCCAAATTTTACATTCCAATCTTCCTCAGCAGAAATCCCATTTTACTAATTCAAAACTTACATAAATACCTGTACATACAACAATCAGATCCTAAATTAATGGATCGAATCTGCCTAATCCTAGATAATATCTAATCTGCATGATATTCTCCTCAAGTATCTCAACTAAGCCTAAATACTTGAATTAATTACAAGATAATTCAAATCCCTGAATTCTAGCTCAAATCCTATCTAGAAAGCTTTGTAAAGTGACAATTAAAGGATCCCACTCCTTTTCTTGTAAACTTTTGTTGTATTTTTGGAATAAAATTCTAAGTCTTTTGTCTTCAAGCCTCATTCTCCTGCATCAATAAATACTAGGGATAAATGAATACCATGGGTAGATTCCACTTTGCATTTAGATCATTCCTTCCTCCTTAAGAAGCAATGATCCCCATTACATGAAGTTACCTCTTGAGAAGCCTTTGTTTAATATGAATATCCACTGAAGAGAATGGTTGTGTGGTTAACCCACAACAATGATGAACAAAGATCTGAGGATAGAGATACCCTGTAATGCTTGTGATCAACTATGATACTGACAGTGTGCAGCCAAGAAAATGGGTTTTGATGAAGTGTGAGTTTGTGGATGACCCATGACCATGAAAAACAAAGATCCAAGGATAGGGATACCTTGTAAGGCTTGTGACCAACTATGATACTAAAAGTGTGTGACCTAGAAAATGGACTTCGATGATAAGGATTTTGTGTGGTTGACCCATAATTGTGATGCTGACTGTTGATGAAGTAGGAGGTGCCTATGTAGCCTGGGGTGGGAGGGAATGTCTCCAAAGAACCCAATCTAGATGCTTCTATGTTGAAACTGATGAATGTGAAGTAGGTGCCTACTAAATCAGGGTGGGAGGGCACGTATCCAAAGGGAACCCTCTCTGAATGTTGCTCTAGATATAAAAACTAATTTAAAATGGGAATAACTCGGTCAATGTAACTCATAATATTTATTATAACCTATTTTTTGAAATATAATGATCATTATGCATCTTCCCATGTGATTGAAATCCCTATCTGGACACTCTGGAAACTCAGATTCGCACTACAATTGTCTCGCCATCACAAAAATTCTGAAAAAAAATTTGATTTTAAATTAGTAATATCTCCCTCATACGAACTCCAATTCAACCATTTTTTTTTGAAATTGGGTAATTTTCAAGAGGAAATAAGAATATGCAATTATATTTTTTAAATTACGCACAAAATCTACAAAAATGATAGGATATCTTCCGTCCACGAATTTCCCTCATAAAAATGTCTTGAATACATCTAATTTTAAATCGATAATATCTCCCTCATTCAAACTCTGATTTGGCTGATTTTTTTTTTGAATTTGAGTATTTTTCACAAGGAATATAGATATATTATTTATTTTTGTAAATTTTACACCAAAATTTTTAGATATGATCTACAAATGCACTGCCCACAAAATTCCCACAAAAAAATGAAAATAAAAACAATCTTCTCGCTTTACCCAAGAAAGTGCTTTGTGGAGGTCGTAGCATGTGCATGAAGGTTGTTGAAGATTTCTACAAAACTTTGAAACTAAAATATACATCAAACCTAAATTTGATACCATTAGTATGGATCTTGGGGGTAGGCCCCCAAGATCTAAAAAATTGAAATGGATCTTGGTGGGGGGGGAGGCCCCCAGGATCTGAAAAATTGAAATGACATAAGAAAATAACAGAACACGCAGTAAATAAAACCACAAAGAAACTTTTTTTTTATTAAAAGAGAGAATAATTTTAAAATCTACATTGTGATGGACCATCTGTCCTTTTTCAAAATGTGACTTGTTACTTATAGTCTTTTTTATTTACAATACGACGGGTAAATCCATGGGTGGGTAAATACCATGTGTGAATGAATTCCATGGGTAGATGCCACTTACAATACCATGGGTAGATTCCATGGATGGATGAATACCATGGGAGGATAAATACCATCGGTGAATGAATACCATGGGTAGATGCTACTTTCCATTAAGATAAAATTCACTATGCCATTGATTCACTGTGGAAGACCATTTGTCGGCGTTGAAATTGCATCACCATTTGAACCTTCTAAGGGTACATATGTCAAAAACACAATTTTATTATTTTTTATTATTATTATGCAATGTGGTAAAATATAATTAATTTTTATATGCGTTTACTTTGCAGTGTCATTATCCTCTGCTTGTGCATGGGTGTCTAAACCATGACTACCCCAATACCTATGATGTGCCATATCTAAATTATCTGCATTTTTACATTGGATCACATCAAAGGAGCTTCATATGGTTAGAATTCCATGGTGGTGTCAAGAGATAGATGAGATTGTTTATATGCTTGAGAAGGAACTACCGAAAAGTTTCTTGGACTTGCAGATTCATCTTCTAATTCACCTAGTAGATGAGGTTGAATTAGTTGAGGGGGTTTCTTGCTGTTGGATGTTCTTATTAGAGAGGTACATAAAGAAACGGAAAAGTTTTGTTTGACAAAGGGAAAAAGCCAAGGGGTTTATGATAGAGGGGTACATATTGTACGAGTCTTTCTATTATGCCAGTGAGTACATCAAGCAGATCGACAACCCACTAGGTGCAGTGATTTGGGATGATGAAAGGGATGAAGACAAAAGAGAAGGGGATATTCTCCAAATGAATGAAAAAATATGCATGATAAAGAGTAAGTGACTTATCATTTGCCAAACTTCTACATAATAACTGTTCACACTAAACTTCATAATTAATGCAATATATTTTTATCTTATACGTACTCAATATATGTTGGTTTGATTTCATGAGTGAATTCTGAAATTGAACCACATGGACATCATTTTTTCATGGACGAAACTGATGATGGATGCATGACACAAGAATGTGGAGTGGAATTCAATTTTGACCAATCTAGTCATGCTAGCCACCACCATCAAAACCTAATACAAGGGATATTAGGTTACATTAGAAAGATACATGATATCATTGAAGTGGACTTCTGTTTGTTCCAATGTTTTATTTTTAGGTGCAAGTGGTGGGATACCTTTGATCGGAATAATGTAAAGGAGCTCTAGAAAGATGTGGCATGAAGTTAGGGAACGTTATATTTTCCTCAAACATTGCAACCAGGTGTTTTGTTTACCCAGATGTACTGGATATGAATTGGTGGTTCATATTAAGACACGACCCTAGATCAAAACATATTTTTGAGAACAAAGTATTATCATGCGAGGATGATAATTAGGGTGACGACAATGGAGAGTGATATGCACTTGTGTTATTTCATCATTTATACTATTGTGGTATGTTTTAGTTTCCTTTTTTTCACTAATTATATTGCTTTTTATTCATCTTTCTCGAATTTTATATAATTGGTAAGATTCACAAATGTTTTTACACATTTATTTCCAGTCGAAACATTTTTACACTTAACACTAAGTGTTTCCAATTGTGTAATTTATATTAAAAATTAAAATTTTAGCATATTTGTTTAATTCTAATTTATAGTAGACTTCTTCTATGCGATTTGGATAGACATCATGATGGATCAAAATATTGTAATTCTAAGCATGAGTTATCAATTATGTACTCTTTTATCATAGTTTTGTGACCCCAAACATATATTATTATAATAAAACATTTTATACTCTAGATAATGTGAAAATCCATTTTGAATCCTAAAGGTGAGCATTCCATTAAGAATGTTTTTTTATAACTATATTTTCTTAAGATATCAATCTAAATATAGTCATTATATCCTTTCTCAAATGACACTGTGAGTATCAATCTAAAATAACTCAAAAAGTGATAGTCGAAAATGGAGAAGGAAAATCATAATTGTGTTATATATGTGTACTAAAAGGCCTACTACAACCATCTTCAAAGTTTTTTTAATATAGTAAAATAACCTAGCTTATTTTTGTAATGCAACATATCTCCATAAATATAAATGTTTAAAATATGGTGTACAATATCTATGATAATAAGGATTCAAAGTAACAATCATTCTCAAATAGGAAAATGAGAAGGATATCTTAAAAATGTGAAAATAGGGAATTTGGAAACATAACATTGAAGATTTATTCTAGAAAGGTTCAGAAGAGCGCTCCATGATTTCGATAAAATGAGTCGATTCTTCCCTACTTGACATAAAATGGTTGAGATGAATGAATTAAAGAGAAGGAACGTATAATTAACTGTTAGATACTTATTGGTTTATTAATCATTTTACATGTTTTTTCTTCAAGTTTATATCGAAATCAATATAAATCATGTAGTGATAGATCTATGAGGACTTTAACAATGAAAAAATTGTGTATTAATATGTAATATTAAGTTCTTGACATCAAAGATAAACTCATGTTTACTATATTTAAATTCTAGTTCTTGCAACATTATGTAATCTAAAAGGACTTATGTGCATGTGTAAAATGTTAATTACAACTTTTTATGGACCATATCTAAGAGAAACAAATGGGCTTACATGGATGCATGAGAGGTTTGAACTGTTTCTTCATGGATAATGGAAGAGTTTTGACTTTTCTTTTAAATGGTAATTAAAAAGAATTAAAAGAAAAATAGCATGATGACGATTAAGAGGCATCTGTTTGACTTTCTAATAGACTTGGTGATGCATTTTTCTTTCCTATTTAGATTATGTAAAATAAATATCTATTTTTATGTATTTACAAGTAAATTATTTAAAGTAGACATGTCTTTATCATTGTAAAAATAATGTATTAGCTAGGAGAAATGTGAGAACATGAATTTTAGTGACTCTCCTGTGATACAGATGTAGAAAAAATAATATTTCTTGAGTTCTTAATTAAGAAATAATCAAATATATTATGTAAAAAAATTCAATCTAATATAGTATGATTTTTGTAGAATTTAAATCATATTTATTATTAAAAAAAGATGAATTTAAACCACAATAGTAAATAAAGAACTGAATTAGCACCAAAATGTTATATCTTTATTACTATAAAAAATTTCACTTGCCTCTTTAAGGGAAAACTTCCAAGAGAGAAAATCCCCAACTAAAAGTAACTTCACAAACCTTATTACATTTCTTCCTCGTCTTTCGATAGAGAAATTTCTAATTTAAAAGTTGTTTGCTATAAATATAAAAATTAAATTGCTTGAAACTCTCATAACTTTAGTGATAAATAATTTTTTTTTTAAATAGAAATTTATCTTTTTAATTATATTAAATGTAAATTAATTAAAACAAAATTTGACTTGAAGTTTTTTAAATTTAACAATAGATTGAATTTTATAAACTAACATAGATCCAAATTAACAATGAAACTACCAAGAGTATAGAGGGATCAAATCTCATTATATGAAAATCTCTTTTTAGAATGTAAAACTCGAAAAAAGATGTAAATGTCAAAATATTTAATCTCTTTTAGTGCTTCATAAATCTGTGATTAAGATGGATTTATAGTGGTTTTAAATCTCTATATTTAGAACGTTTCTAATTTTTCATTATTTAAATTGTATTTGAATAATTTTATTTATTATTTAATATTTTATATTAAAAAATTGAACGAGGTGCACATTTTCATCTTATTAAGAACTGACTAAATTATTTTTTACCTTTAATTATTTTTTTTCCTTGTGAGTATTGAAATATTTTCTATTAGGTAGAAAGGAATATGGTATGAACTCTCTAAGCAATTAGAAAAACATTTACTGTAATTTTTACAATTATATTTCAAACATATTAAAATTTGTTATTTATAAAAATATCTTTGCATTTTTTTTAGAGTAAGATGTTTTTCATGTAATTTCATATATAAATTTTTTATATAAGTTCACCAATACATAATATATAATAAATATCGTTTCATAAAAATAAACATCATGATGATGATAACCATCTAACAAACATAAACATCGTCTAAAATACACATCCAAATTCATTAACATCATCTAATTATATACACCTCTAACACATATAAACATCATTAGCTAGCACACAACTCTAATAATATAACATAACATCATCACTGTGATCACATCTAGCAAAACACAACCATTGTAATATAACATAATCAACACACACACACCCTGAAATATACATCTCATGTCAAATAACTACTATCACATACACATCTATATTCAAGCACCTTAAATAAACATATCTAATATGACCTAACAATATACACATCAACACCAACATATAAATCAAGGACATCAACATGAACAAAAAAATGTACCCCCCCCACACACACACACAATCAAAGACACATAAGTCGAATAACTGCATGATCAAGTGAAACATCTGATACAACAATAGTAGTAGCAACATGGTCTAGTGTAGTATAAGATGATACAACAATATTAGTGGCAGTCTATTATGTAGCAGAAGACTATGGATGGTCAATTGCCTCAATAGTCTAACTATGAGGTCGAGGAGAAGGTGGCTCATCTTCTCTTTGAGGATCAGAAACATGAGGCAGTAGTGGGTGATCATGAGGTGAATTATGAGGAGGTGAAGTACTACCAAAAGGATCACTTACACCCTAATCATTATCTAATGGGTAGTACGTCTGGGTGAACACTATGTATCTTAAGGATCACTATTAGCATCACCACCCTCATCACTAGAAGGATCATCACCCTGATCATCATGATCTGATGGGGCAGTATTGGGTGAAGACTCATCTATATTTGTTGCGTGCCCATGATACCTCCTTATTTCTAGTAGCATGGTAGCTCTGAAAATATGACACATCAGACTCATCATATCACATGGAAAGTCCCTTAAGAGCTCCATGAGCCTAGGATCTATCCTGATGTCTCGAGCTGTCACAAGGCAGACTCCCTCCTCAACCAACAATATAGAGAGTCAATCGCAGCAGTCCATCATGAATTTGATACCAACCCTATGTGCCCACATGCCCACACCCATCTACATTTGAGGATGTGCCTCACCCTTTGTGGCCTCAACCATCTCCGCATCTCCCTCCAGTGGGGGAGGAGGAATATATCCAATGAAACTTCCGATGTTTACAAAATATATAGTACACAACAATAATTAGATAATTTCATTAAACAATTTAGTAAAACAAGTTAAAGAACATGCTATAATAAATTTTATTCTAATTAATTAAGACAATAAAATGAAACTAGACTAATTTATAAAAAGTAATAATATTACCTCTATCATAAGTACACTCATCTGGTGCGAAGAGGATGTTGGGACACTGTTGCCAATCCATCCTCGCATAAGGAAATGACACCAAGACAAACATGTGGTCATTCTCACTCCTCAGTAGCTACAGTGCCTTGGCGAAATCCTGGTTGGACACTCCCACAAACCCCTCTTGGGCATAATCTCACCTCACATGTGCATCCGCACCTTAGTCATCAATGTAGGAGGATGTCGATCAAAGGTAGGTCTCGTCTCCAAAAACTAGTCAAAAAATAAACAAAAAATATATGATGCAAAAGGGAAGTTCTTCCTCCCATATATCATAAGACGAAATCTATATAAATCCATGCAAAACTAACACAAAAATGGTGGACTTTGTACCAAAGAATTGATATAAAACAAAAAGAGGGAAACTAATTTGTTTCCCATCATTTGTATAGCGTACAATGGTACTCACTAATAGTGAGAGGCACTAACCTACTCTGCACAAAAAGAGGCAATTTGGAGCTATCCACTAGACACTTGAAAATATGTTGCACGCATAACATGATCCTCGACATATCTCTAAGAGTAGACAAGTTGAATCTATGCTATAACACCATGGGGGACATCAGGGAATTTGGGAAAATACTCCCCTCCCCTCAGTAATATAGTGATGAAATATATCTCCTCCTCAGTGGGCCTTTACCACATCTTAGGACCGACACAAAAATCATGTTGGTGGGCATTCCACTGATGAATCAATTGTACCAACAACGTAGAGTGCCCCTTCAGGGATGTAGCCTCCTCATAGTACATAAGGAGGCCTACATTCCTCAAGAGGACTTAATTCATTGCGGTAATAGGGAGAGGGTATAAATCTCGCTTCCTCTCTCATGCCTCCCATGGTCGGACCACTGTATTAGTATCCTATTTGCTCCTACTGTTGTTGCTCCTCCCTCTGTTGACGTCTCTCATACACGATTGACATATAAAATATGCCAACCTCATATATATATATAAAAACATTTTATTAAATGAAAAATGTGTTTATAAAAATGGAAATATAACTTTCAATAATAAAAAACATCCTCCGTGCGCTAAAAAAACAGTAAAGCACTGGGAATGGTGCGTCAAAAACCCACTGAAGCACTGACAATGGTGTGTACAACTACTTGGTGCATTTCTTAAACATTGGTTTTTTATTTCTTGATGTGTTGTGTTGACATACAATACACACTAGTATGTATCAATAACCTTTTCGCACTGAAACAAAATGTTCAGGTTATCAAACACATCGAACTATATTTTTTAAATATTTATGCATGCAGTGCATTTGATAAAAACAAATGCACCTGGAAGTAAATTTTACCAGACACGTTGCAGTAAAATTATAAATTTCTTGATGTGTATCAATTTACAAAATGCATTGCTTAAAAATTGGTTTTTTTATTTCTCGACCTAGTGTGTCGACATAAAATTCACATTGGTGCGTATAATAACCTTTTTGCACAAAAAAAACAATGTTCAAGTTAATGAACTCTCTGAGCTATATTTTTTAAATATTTATGCATGTAGTGCATTTGGTAAAACCAAACACATCGGGAAGTAACTTTTACCAGAAAAAACTATGACAAAAATCATAACTTTCCCACTGCGTATCAATTTACCAAACACACCACAAAATTGTGGTGAGTTAACATAACACATCGATTTGTGTTGTACCTTGTAAATTTATAGGGTGCACCGCCATCGGTGTGAGCTGAATTAGACAAATGCATCATCCCTTGCTTGTCATCCTTTCATCCGTTGCTTAGTGTGTTACTTCCAAATTTTCTTAAACAATGCTCATTTTTTTTTTCATTGACGTGGTAAGCATGCCTCCTCAATGAGAAAATTTCCAGATAATGTATAATGTACTTCTTAGTGGAGTAGAATTGAAAATTAGGTTAAAAAATCCATTATTTTTGAATATATATATATATTTCAAAAATAATGGATTTTTTAACCTAATTTTCAATTCTACTCCACTAAGAAGTACATTATCTGGAAATTTTCTCGTTGAGGAGGCATGCTTACCACGTCAATGAAAAAAAAATTGAGCATTATTTAAGAAAATTCAGAAGTAACACACTAAGCAACGGATGGAAGGATGACAAGCAAGGGAAGCATTGATGACAAGGCACTTGGCAAAGGAAAGAGTAGCACCGGTGCTTGAGAGATATACAACATTACAAATGGTAAAAATGAATTCTTACGACTGATAGATTTTTTTATTTAACCTTGTTTCAATGTGGTAAGTTAACTTGCACCAGTGCATGCACATTCTTGAGGGCACCACTATTGTTTAATTAAAAACCCTATCATGGTGCACCATTCCGTTTACGCATTAGTGCATTTAAATACATCAAGAGCACTGGTATGTCATTTGATTATAGCACCAAAATGGTGAAAATGAATTTTATGACCGATATTTTTTAAATTTAATCTTTGTACTATGCTATCAAGTAGTATACACACCAGTGCACTTTATATAGGTAGTAGACAATTTTTTTCATTTTTATAAAAAATAACCTTGCAATGATGTACCACTCACTATTAAGCACCGATGCTCTATGTTGGTTATGCACGGGGGCATTCATGTAATTGTTTAACACCGGGGCATCATGAGAGTATAACACTAAACAAGGAAAAATGAATTTTACAATTGACATTTTTTTAAATTCAACCCTTTTTGGTGATATTGAGTATTATACATAGTGGTGCACATTATGTACTTAACACACCATTACATTTTTTTAGTTTTTATAAAAAAACCTGTCATGGTGCACCATATGCTATTAAGAACCGGTGTGTATGATTATATAACACACTAGTGTGTTTCTAGTATTATAGACACTGTTAGAAAACATCCGCTGAAACATTCGCCTACCCATCTCTGCTAGTGACCACCTCTACAAATGGATTTTTTGGCTATTTTTATAAGGGATTTCGCAAAAACATCTGCTAGAGGGTATTTTCCTTGTAGTGAAGGATTTAATCATCGAGCATGAAACCTCTTCAACATTTAATAGGTTTATAATATATATGCTATTGACATTGTATTGGAGCTTTCAATGCAAAAATGTGCTAATTGTTGCAATCATTCACAAGCAAGTAAGGTGAGAAAATAGGGTAGGATGTAGCATAACCACTTGCAGTGATGAAGTCTATCCCAAAGTGTGTGCGGAGGAAGGTGTGTGGAGGTGGTTGTGCGGAGGAAGCATTGTGGTGGTATAAATGTGGAGAAAGATGTGCAAAGGTGGTTATGCGGGGGAAGCTATGTGGAGGAAGCATGTGCGGAGATAGAAATGCAGACCCCACTTAGTTAGAAGTAGTTCCTTATTATTTGTTGTAGATGAATTTTATATATCACAATTGATGGGATTGCAATTTTAGTTTTCATTGTGACGAATGAAGATGGTTGTGCAAGGGAAGCTATGTGAAGGAAGCATGTGCAAAGATAGAAATGTGGGCCCCAGTTTATTAACGGTGAAGGTAGGTACCATGCTTCATTGCAACTATTACGCTTGTTTTTACACCTTCTGTTTTTGGTTTGGTAAAAAAAAACCTTTTGACCTTCAATTAGTTTTGATTTTTTGAAACAAATTCTATCAAATTTATTAAAGTTTTGAAAAAAATATCACACTGAATATTTTGAAATTTAAACATAATTTTTAATTTTTTTAAATGTAAATTGCTTTTTTCTAATTATCTCATGTACATTGAATGATCCAGATGGATATTGATGACCATCGTCTATTACCTCTAGTCAGTTTCATTAGTTTCCTTGATTATAACTGAATTTACTATTTTTAGCAGTTTTTCGAGTCCTGAACTTCTGAAGTTGTTGTGACCCCCTAAACGACGTTTTTTTGAGGTCTGTAGCAAGCCCATTTCATTTTGAAAATATTTTAGTATTCAGAGAGACCTTTCTAACAAGGTATCATACACACGAACAAAGATCATATGACCAAGTTACAACACTGGGAACTTGGCTGTCCAGCTAAACATAGCGGGGCCCATAAACTCTTGGTGTTGCATCTCCTAGGGTTAGGGATTTGGTTGTTTAGGGTTTCCCTTTGTTGTTCAATAGTAAAAAGGCCCTTGAGCCTCATTGTAACACAGTTTAGAGGCATGTAGCCACCACATCTCTTCTCAAAGATAAGCTACCACTGCCCATGCTAGTTTATTTCCATTATGTATGTAAGCATCTTTCAATTCTTTGATATTAATGAAATGGAGATTTATTTCTATTGCATATTTGTGTTTCTGTTTATATCTTTATTTTGTTTCATTCCTACATAGGTCTGGATCAGTGGTATCAGGGTGGTCTGTTCTTTCTTTGTTTTTCTTTACATGTCCTCAACGAGGTCGGGTTATAAGGAGTTAGAGCTCAAATTGGTTGAACCTTTACAAGACCAACCTTGTAAACCCTGATGACATCCCATTGTGGAAGAAAATAAAGACGAGGGAGTAGGAGATCCTATCAAAATATTTTTCGAAGAATCCCTTGAGTGACAAAGGAGCGTGGTGATGGAAACATTTTCGTAGATCCTTCGGCATATGCCCACAGGTGACACATCTTCATCCGACAACCACTCTAGAGGCACCACTCCCTTCAAGGTACAACTCAACTTTGACATCCCCATATTTGAAGGCAAAATAGATGCAGGTGCCATAGATAGATGGTTAAATATGTTGGAAGGATATTTTTAGTTCATGATTTTCCAATAGGGAAAATATTACTTTTTCACTCCTCAAAGCTTTCCCCAAGTCAAGGACTGGTGGTAAACCTACTGTGAATAGAGGGATGAGAGAGAACCCTCACCACTTTTAGACACACCTATTGGGAATTCTTTCCAAGATGCCATCAAGGAACAATATTACCCCGTGGGGAGCTATGTGGACAAGTACATATAATGGACTACGATGCAGCAACAAATGGATCAAGATGTGCATGAGATGATGAATATTTTCCATACCATGCACACAAAGTTGGTTATCAAATATTTTGAGAAACATTTGGTGCTCAAGTATCACAGTTATTTGCACAAATACATTCAAGAGGAAATGTAGTTACTGGACATCTCCTCGATTTGTGTAGCATATTGATATGCGGCCAAGATTGAGTAAAAATTCAAGCAGAAGAAGCGAGCCTTTGGATCTGAGAACCTAAAGTAGAGAAAAGGAGCCTCTATTCGTAGAGCAAAGGGAAGAGTCAGGCCACGACCGCTGAGGATAAATCCTCGAAGCCATAAGACAAGAATGATGGGAAGGCGAAGAAAGATGCCAATAAGTGGTGTGAGTTTCATAAAACTCCCACTTACAACATGAATGGATGTCATGCAAAGCAGGTGCTGGTGGCCAAGCTAAAACACTTAGATACAAATGCATGCTCTGATTCTGAGCCAGAACCTAAAAAGGGGGCCAAAAAGGGAAAGAAAAACATTGACACCAAACCCACTGTGATGGTAGCCACCACCAAGATCCAAAAGGCAGAACTTGAGGATACGGAGGAGGGGGAGTGCCTCTTCCACTCACAGGTGTGGGTAAAGGGTTCACGATGCAATTCATCATTGACAGTGAGAGCTAGAAGAACCTGATCTCAGCCAAGGTCATTAAGGGAATGAAGTTTCTAGTGACGTTGCACCCATAGACATACAACATCAGGTCACCAAGGGCGAGATATTTGTGTCAGATAGCAGTTTCGTCTGCCTTATAGCATCAAGCCCTTTGTAGATGAGGTTTTTTGCAATGTTTCCCCTTTGGAAGTCTGTGATGTTTAATTGGGTAAGACATACCTATGGAAGAATCATGATGTATATGAATCTATACCTCATTTTTTTATTACTTTGGGTCAGAAATTGTACAAGATACCAGAGGTAGCACTGCCTACAAATTTTTCTTTGATCTCTGGTAAACAATGTAGTAAGATCATTTCCCAGATCGAGAAATTTGTCTTCCATAAAATTCAGCCTCAAAGAAAGAGGAAGAATGTGGCCACATCCATAGCCTCTAGACAGGCTCCTCCACATAGCATCAACAGATGGACAAAGCCGTGGAGGAGTACAGAGATATTCACTTGATCCACTGGGGTATCTCTGCACTGTCGGGTCAAGCACTCCATCAATCTGACCCCAGGTGCGTTGCTACCCAATGGACCAATATACCAATGCTCTTTTCTAGATAACGATGAAATAAAGAGGCATTTTATAGAAAGGGAACATCATGCCAAGTTCATCACCCTGTGGGAGCACGACCATGTTGGTATAGAAGAAGGAAGAAACCTAGAGGCTTTGTATTGACTATCGGGTGCTAAATAAGATCACTTTTCGGAATATGTATCCAATCCCATGGATTGATGACCTTCTAGACCAGCTCAAGGGGGCCAAATAATTTAGCAAGATTCACTTGATGTCTGGTTATTATAAGGTACCAATTGAACCCTCCGATTTGTGGAAGATTGCTTTCAAATCCAAGGAGGGCCTTTTTGAATGGATGGTCATGCCTTTCAAAATGAGAAATTCTCCTGCTGCCTTCATGTAACTGATGGATGACATCTTTTATCCCTTCACCAAATCATTCATGGTAGTATATCAGGACAACATCCAAATTTTCAACTAGAGTTCAGAAGAACACATACACCATATTCGACAGGTCCTCCAAACCCTACGACAGAACAAATTGTGTGCTAATTTAGAGAAATGTACTTTTGGTATGACCCAGGTTCAATATCTTGGGTACATCAATGATGAGAGGGGTGTGCATGTGTTCCCAGCTAAGATACAAGTTATTCTAGATTGGCCAACCCCAACCACTCTAACAGAGCTCCTCAACTTTTTGGGCCTTGCCAATTTCTATCGTATGTTTGTGTTGGGATTCTCTCATATCTCTTGGTCATTGAGTCAAGTCACCAAGTTCTTTTGGAACGAATCCCAATAGAATGAATTTTCCGAGTTGAAGCATCATCTCTCCTTTGCACTAGTGCTCACATTACAAGATTTGCAAAAACCATTTGAAATTGAGACATAGACCTCCAACTATGTTGTTGGTGCAATTCTTACCCAACAAGGGCATCCAGTGGCATATCATAGTGAGACACTTTTAGATACAGTCTAAAGGTATCCCACTTATTCAAAAGAGATGTATTCCATTATGCAGGCATGTTGACAATGGAATCATTACATTATGGGGAAGGAAATGGTCATCCACATAGACCACCAACCCCTACATTTCATATAGACACAAGGAAAGTTGTAGAACGATAGCCATCAGAAATGGTCCACATATTTACAACAATTCCATTTGAAAATGAAATACAAGAAGAGAAACACTAATAATGTTGTAGATAACCTCAGTCGACTTCCAGTTATGGCACTGACCACAATGCTTGACTCTTGTGGACACGAGACTTTGGGATGGCCGCATCTTTACAAGAGTGATCCAGAATTCAACACCACATACCAAATGCTCTTGGAAGGTAAGAAATTTCTAGAGTTTCACCTCCAAGATGCATAGTTATGCCACTTGGGACACCTTTGTGTTCCTTCAAGATAGATTTCCAAGATGATTTAGGAGGTGTAAGGCAGACTACAATCAAGTCGATGGACATTTTGGATTAGAAAAGATAGTGGAAGTGTTGCAAAAGTAATTTTATTGGCCAATCCTTCGACATGATGTTAGGAAGTACATCATATCATGCACTGCCTTTGCCATTTCCAAACCTATAATCAAGAAGCAAGGCCTTTTACTACTCCTAGCCAACCCTGGGAATCCATCTCCATGGATTACACGTTAGGTCTTCCTTCTACCAAGCATGACAACTGTTGCGTTTTTTTGGTCATCGACAGGTTCTATAAGATGGCCATTCTAGCAGCCTGCAAGAAGAGCATCACAATAGAAGCCACTGCCAAAATATTCTTTGAACAAGCATGGGTAGACTTTGGGATCCCATAGTCCATTATCTCAGATTGGGATAGTAGGTTCCTAAAAACATTCTAGTCAAACCTCTATTCGTTGTTGGATACCAAGCTCACTAAGTCCATGATCTTCCACCCCCAAATTGATGGACAGAAAGAGGTTTTCAACAGGATGATTGTGCACATCCTGTGCATGTACAACTTGAAGAATCCATGCACATGGGATGAAATACTCCCCTATGTCCATCACAACTACAAAATATCTCTCCACAACTAAACTGGGCACAACCCCTTTCAAGTGGGATTGGGATTCCAACCACTATTTCCCATTGATGTTAACATACCACTTGTAGCTACTCAGATAGATTTAGCTCATGTCCAGTCTGAAGTTGGCAAAGCTAACGAATTCATTCAACACATTAAACACATATTCCAGAAGGTACATGACATATAGGATAGAGATAATGCTAATTACAAACAACATCATGACCAACATTGAGTGCCACACAAGTTCCATGTGGGTGACAAAGTTTGGTTACATTTATAGAAAGAGGGCCTTGCTGGGGCCCACCAAAAGCTTCACCCACTCCAATATGGGCCTTACACCATCACTAAGGATGTAGGGGACAATTATTTCAATCTAAACATTCCACCATTGCTTGTCTTGCACCTGGTATTCAATGTGAATTGACTGCAACCATAATTTCCCCCATTACTGGACACATCCGACATTGCTAAGTAGCTGGCATCAACAGAGTTCAACCCTAGCTGTATCGAACATGCCACATCTGAGAGGATCATGGAAACACAAATTAATAGCACTTGCTAGCAGAGGCTCTAGCTATATCAAGTTGTCAAATCAGGCCAACTCCTTTACCAAAGCAAGTGGCTCACTAGGGAACAGGTTCAATAGAAATTTCATCATCTCATGGAGGCTTTGCACATAATGGGGACCATTGCTTCCTAAGGGGGGAGGAAAGATACAGGTGGATAGTGGTGGCCAATAGCCTATTACCTCCAGTTGATTTCAGCATTCTCCTTGATTATAGCACAATTTACTATTTTTATCAGTTTTTTGGGTCATGAACTTCTGAAGTTGTTTTGACCCCCTAAAAGACATTTTTTGAGGTTCGCAATAGGCCCATCGCCATAGGAAAGGGCTTGGAAAAAATATTGTAGTACTCAGAGAGAACATTCTAATGAGGTATTGTACGTGCCAAATGGATATAATATGAACAATTTATGACCCTACAAAGTTGGCTTCATAACTGACCCTAATAGGGCCCACAAAATCTTGGCATTCCATCTCCTAGGGTTAGGGTTTTGGTTTTTTAGGGCTTCCCTTTATTGTTAAATAATAAAAAGGCCCTTGAGCCTCATTGTAGCATATTTTAAAGGCATGGAGCCCCACATCTCTTCTAAGAGACAAGCTACCATCACCCAAGCTAGTTTATTTTGATTCTGTATGTCAGCATCTTTCATTTCTTTGATATTAATGAAATGAAGATTTATTTATGCTACATCTTCGTGTTTTTGTTTATATTTGTATTATGTTTCATTCCAACATAAGCTCAGATCATTGAATGATTAATTTAATGTGGTTTTAAATTGAATAGTCATATATAAAAAATATATTAAAAAATAAAAATCTAAAAAAAGCTTTTCACTTGCCAAGTCTAAAAACCTCTTTATGACTCTAATTTTGACATGCTTACAGTACACTGATGATGCCAGAGAATTTATTGTTTTGGTTTTATTTTTTGAAATAGTCTTAAACTGAAACACACCAGCTTATTAATTATGGTTGTACCATTACTTCACACCGATAATATCAAATCACCATCAGTTGAAGTATCCTCGAGTCTTAGATTTTGACATTTCACATGACATTTTTTCAATTTTAAAGCTCATTTGATAATTGTTGGAAAATGATGGCCAGGTGAAATAAAAAAAATATAATTTTGAAAGATGTGAATTTATATAAACCATAATTTTTTTCGACAAATGTATAGTGATATGAAATGGATGAAGGCAAATGACCATAGAATTGGACGGAAATTCACAATTATCAATTTTTTTTTTTATTGCATTGTAATAGTTGATGAAGTTTCCATATGTATTTGGTGGAGGATTTAAAATTGGTATTTTTTATAATATGTGATAATTTATAGGCCAATCTACATGTAGTATATGTTAGGGGAGTCAAATAAACCCTGCACAACTTGATGATGCTACCACTGGCAAGTTCTTTTAAGTATGATTATGGTTAACATTGGCACCAAGTTAAAAATTTTAATGATATGTAAACCCAATACCTAGCAACAAAAATATGTAATTTCAAGTATGGGACTTCATGTTAGTGTGTGCAGTTAATGCCATATGATTTCCATAGAGATTCAAAAAAGAAATCTGTAGCATTTACTACCACTCTACCAATTTATGAAAAGTTATGATATTTGATATTTTGTAAATGAATATATACAAAAAAAATTACTTAATTATGTTAATATTAGGATACTTTTTTATATTTGTAGATAGGTAGATTATATTGTTTTCATTATAAAAATTATAATCATGTTATGCTAGTTATACATCAATGTTTGTTAGAATAAATGGGGTAAGCATAAGTTATAGACATCTTTATGGAACAAATAAGTTTTGCTATCAAATACTTTTTGCATAAAAGACAGGTACTAAGCAACAATGTTGCATTTGCTCTGATTTAATTTAATTTTTTCCTTTCTTTTAACATAAAACTATAAACGTCTCACAATATAATATTTCTAAATGTTATTGAGTAAACATTACAATGATTAATAAGAATATAAATTGACATATAAAATGCGAGATATGTCTATTGTACTATATAGTTTATTCTAATTATTAAGTGGTTCAACCCTTTGAAATGATCATGAAATATCTCATCATCGATGGTTTTTTAAAATTATATTATTATAAAATAAATAATTTAATTTTTGTTTTAGGCTTATGATTTAGAAGGGTTGTAAACAATGAAGTCTAAATGGAATTGGCATAAGTCTTGAGAAAGCGTTTTTTGTTGTACATTGTTCAAAGTGACTTAACATAAATTGAGGTTGAAAATAACTTAACATATAGTGAGGTTAGCCAACCATCAGACTCTTTGATAAATTTGAGCCACTGCTAATTGATATTGAAAATAACTTTTCCTAAAAATGAAAATATCATATTTTTCTATTTAAATAAGAGAAGAGTACATAATCAGATTGGTGAGTAGAGAAAATATTTAAAATTTGCCTACCTAGGAATTGTATAAGATATATAGTGAAGGTTGATTAAATAGCACAATTTTCAATGTAAATCGATGTCATTCATTTTTACCAAAGAGAACTTTTCCAATTAAAGATAACAAATATCATCAACAACTTGGTCTGTATATTCATGATACACAAAATGAAAGTTCTGAAAGGAATGTCAAAAAGTTGGAGGTACCTTTTTAACATATAGGATTGAGACAAATGCATGAAACTAAATGAGACCTACCAAAAATAACAATAGACATTGCCACTATGAGATATGGATTCTCTCGCGATTTAGTATATAGTTACCTTGTCTTTTTTCAAAAAATATAAAACCCACTTCCACATTGAGTGCCTTCTTAGAGTGTAAATCTGATTGGTTATTCCATTCTCCATGAACATGTGGAAATGATAGGGAATGAAAATTTTCCTTCAACTTCCTAATATATTCCTTCCAATAGATCAAATCTAAAGCCTGTATATTGGATTTTCCAACTAACCAATCTATGATGCATTTGGAGTCTCCATAAAGCTATAAAGATTCAATATTTATATGAGATGCAAAAAATAAGGGAGTCCATCAAGTAATAATTCTAGCCTTTGTGTTTGAGACCCCTATACAAGAATGTAAGCACCCCCACCACATTTATCATCTTGGGAAGCCTCATAAAAAAACTAACATTACATGAGGCTGGGCTTGATGAATAACTAAAAGACTGGAAATACTTATACTTAAGAGGTTTCATGAAATCCTTAAAGAAACCCATGATATGATATTTAATGACAAGAAGATTGATTATTGTGTTGGAATTACTGAGAGGGGGGAGAATAAGTATTCTTAGCGATTAACACTTATTAAACCTTTTCAACGCATTAGTTAAACTTCAATTATTATTATTGTTCTTCTTTAGATAATCATAAACAATAATCCACATTAGACAACACCATACAACAATGAAGCAAGATAAAACAATGGACACAACTATTTTAGGTGGAACACCCCCTTTGGGTCAAAAACCACCGAACACTTCTTACTAATTGTCTTCATCTCTCTTCCAAAGAAAAACTAATTACATCAAGATTTCATCTACAACTCAGGGAGGCATCAACCCCCTAATTCAAAGGCCACAAGTTGTAGGAGGCTACTAGACCCTAATATATTGTTGTAACTAGAAGGATGCCCCAATGTCATGTAGATCATGCCACAACCTGATGAGTGCTTCAACACTTTTTTTACTAGCTGCTATCGGAGAGGATGCTTTGCAACCCTATTAGTTTATCAACCACAATGACCTATGGAAGGAAAAAATTTCCCTAGCACCACCCTGCCACCCAAAAGTGTTCTAAGGACACAACTTGAAGGTGACTCCAATCACTTAGAAGAGTCAGTAGATCATGTTTCATAATTTTCAAACTGGATCCCCCTCTGCTCTAAATCAATATAAGAAAGTTGTAATGAAGATAATGATGCTATGTATGATATGTATAGCCTGTCAAATCCTACTACACAAAACTATTCAACTGAGCACTGACAAGTCAACCCATTGAAAAATCACTGCATATCATTGAATTATGTTCATCCCTGATCATTGTACATCACTAACAATTATACATCCCTGCCACTGCTCAAATTGATAATGTCACTGCATTGCTCATCAATGAGTAAGCATCAAGAGCTCATAAGAAAACTACCACATCATGGGACCACACACCCTGTATTGTTACAAGTTTCAAATCCAAATGTATGATAATGGAATATACAAAGATGCAGAGGTAATCCCTATGACCTGCAACCACTACTCTCAAGCTCTACCCACAGAGAGCTACCATCATATGTCTTTTCACTACTTCTCACACACTTCTAACCATCGTTATGTCAGTAAGTTGCACTTAAGATGATAAATCCCTCAAAGACTTGTTGCCCTGCAAGATCATGATTATGTTACCTAGGTTATTATAGTCATTATGGTTAGATAAAGATAATATGTCAAATCTCATTCATCAAGGTTCTACAAGTCAGATTCAAAATATTAACATACTTGTTATGTCTATATATCAAGTCATGTTGCATGTAAAGTATGAAGTCCATTCAATAAGTCAAAGTTAAGGTGTCAAAATACTTGTTATGTCTAGGTTTGAGTGGCTTAATGGTGAATGCCAAGTTAAGCTCAAATTGTCAACTATTTTGTTAAATGTCATCACTATAAGACACACAATATTAAGTCATAAGTATTTTTCATGTCAATGGTCATCATGTCAACACACTGTCATAGATAAGACACATAAATATTATCACATCCTCAGTGATTAAGGTAACAAGAGAATTGTTTACTCAAAATATTACGAATTCATGTTAAGTGATGGATTTTCTAGAAGAACACAAGTCTTCCCAATCACCAATCATTAAATCAATCTAATGTATCACTATCCCTTACACTTAAGTCAATGTCAATTCAAATCATTGTACAAGGGATACTTGTTACACTAAGCCACAAAACAAGGGTTACTGAGTGAACATTAACAAGTGTTATTGTCTTGTCATATCATCATATTATGTCACTGTCACCCAAAATGTCAATCATAGTCATACATCTATAGGCTCATATTTGTGTCTCATTGTTGCATCAAAAACACTATCAAATCAAATTCATCAATCATCGTATCAATTTTATATCATTGTTACACTTAAGTCAATGTTAGGTCAGATTGTTGTCAGCAATTTTACTATTATTTGCCACAATGATAATTCAAATTATTATATAGCAAGTTGTCAATGTCTCAAAAGGGTACTATAAGGGTCCCTAAATATTATTGTACATTGTGTTTTGGTTTAGAATTGTAATAAGAGGTTTTATCAACAAGATGCACAAGATAAAATTCAAAGTCAAGGATTGGGTTACTGCCTTTGGTTCTCGAAATATTTTAACTTAACATGAAATTACTGTCACTATCTTATCATGAAATTCAATGTCATTTATTGATAAGGGATGTCAATTTGTTACTCCAATTTTCTAGGTCACGGATATCTTCCCAAAATCCAAGGCAAGAGTTCTAGGATTGTTGTCTCAAAGCTAGGTCATGTATTGCAATCTTAAAATTACTATTATAAAAGTAAATTCCTCACTGTAATCAATGAAACATTGTTAAGAGAACAAAGGCCTTGAAATTAAGTCTACAAGCAATTATCCAAACAATAACATAGAAATAGTGATGCAAAAAACTTATTCTAAACTATTGTATATTTACTTGATGAGGGTTGAGGTTCTATACGGACCAAAACCACCTTCACTGTCCTGGAGTGTGCCCTAAAATATGAAATTAGAACTCTGAAACAAATATCCAAGCTAGAAACAAGGAAATGCAATTCTCAATCCTCTACCCAATTTTTTTTGTTACAAGAGAACACTTTAACACAGGTTCGAAGGTATTAGTAACAGGTATGAGATAGATACTACAATCAGATCCAGAATTTCCTTAAACAAACTTTACTTGAAGACCAAAGGTTGTAAGGTGTTGATTATTTTTTTTTAACCAACAATACCTTTGCTCTCTTTGCAATACCGGTTAACAAGAATGAACCTTAAAAAAAACCACTCAAACATGTAACAAAAAAACCAAACTCACTGACATTTCTTTGTTTGTTTCCTCAGGGGTCTGAATATCATGTGTTCAAGTTATTGATTTTGGAGGAGTGATTTAAAGCTTAAAATGGGAGAGCATACCTGTGAAACACCTTTCCCAACAAATCCCAATCAAGTAAAATATGAGAGAAACAAGCCCTAGCCTTATTTTGAAATTTCTTATTTTGCCTCAGGAATCCAAACTATTTTAGAGCATAAGGCATATGATATGTTGTTGAACTATGATATGTAAGGTGAGGTATAATGTCTCATTTTTATAGAAGTACGTGTGGGCTAAGAAGGGTTTCATTGAAATGAACATTGGTGATTGGGAGACGTTACAAAAGGAATTAAAATATTAGAAATTATTTAATTCATGTCTTGTGTGTAAGTAAGGAAAGTCGTGAATGTTATGGAGGAGGGATATTAGTCCTCAAGTATGAAGGATACAAAATTGATACTTTTCTTAAGATGATTTTTACTAACATTTAATGACTTATTCATAGTAATATTTAAGTTAGATATTTAAGGACCATTGACCAATGAATGTGTGCCATGACCCATCTTATGGGGTTTTTAGCCCATCAATTGGGTCCCAATTTTAAACCTAAATATCTCTCAAACCAGGGGGCCTCTCGAGGTGTACCATATACTATGAGAAACATATTTCTAAGGAGAATACAATGATGTGAATATTCATGCTAAACTATATGATTTGAACCTTCAAAAACCGTTGACAAAGTTGGGGTACATCCTTAGTCCATGGAATCCAAACCTTAGGAATTGGGTTTTCAACCATCCAACAATGTAGCCTTCAACTTTATGTAATCTAGACAATTCTAAGAAGCATTCATTAACTATTTGACATCGATGATTGGTGCTTTTAGTCAGAGTCAAACCTAATCAACTCCATGGGTTGGCATCAATGATAACACAATCCAACAATCTCCCCCTTTGTCATTGATGGCAACACATGTACTCCTTCTCCTAGTACAACTCCTCCTAACATCATGCTTCATCTCCTTCTCAGGTTTTTCTCTCCCATTTTGACATTAATGACAAAGGGTGAATCCCCTTGACAATCTGCCTACTTTCTATGGACCTATTATCTGCATATGCTCTCCTTGACGAGAAGAGTTCATTTAATAGTGACAATCCCTATTGACCTGTAATCCTTTAACTATTCTGCTCCCCCTGAAACTGTTATGAATTTGACACATTTTTCCTGAATTTTCCATTTTGTCCATGTTGTTTGTTTGTCTATGGTAGACTTGTGCCACATATTATTGTATAGACTCCCCCCCTTCAAAATTCAATGAGTAAACGAGCCAGATTGTTAAAAATAGTGTATCATCTAACAAACAATCTTGACTCAAGTCATTAACTGAAGCAACCACTGATTCCTTATGACTTGTTATGAACCCTGAAAACATAACTGCTGAGAACTTCTTGCCTTCATGCTTTTCTTTCTCACCCTATACCTGTTTTATTTTTTAAACCTTCTTATTCTTGTCATTAAGCTTTCCATTCATGGTTGATTCCATATTGTACTTGCAGTGTCGAGCTATGTGTCCATAGTTATGACGACATTTGTAAACAATGTAAACTTTGAAATGGGAACTATAAGCTCAAAATGGGAACTCTGGCCAAAAAAACTGTAAAAACATTAAAAACAGTGGTAAAAACGAAAAGTGTTGATGCTGGAATAACACCTTTTTTTTTCTAGGGTAAATTTTCAACATGTTTTAAAAATGGCGGCGAAAACCAATTTTTTGTGCAAAAATTGTCCAAAAACACCCTCAAAATGAAAAGTGTTGATGCTGGGATAACATTTTTTTTTCAAAAGTAAAATTTCAACATTTCAAAATAATGACGTAAAATATTTTATCATGACCCCGAAAAACATTGAAATTTTAAAAAAATAATGAAAGCATAAAA